>JAPMUY010003676.1:5000-10475 GCA_026901105.3 Galaxias olidus
TGCCTTGTCACAAGAATTTCTTTGCTCAGAATGATCCTGTATTATACTGTGCATTTGACAAATAAAACACTTTGAACTTTTTGAACTTTGAAATTGCAATTACATTAATACTACTACATGAAATTATTCTACAATTATCAATTACTTGATTTAGCATAAACAACAACATATCTTGTTTCAGCATCTGAACGCATTATTTCTTTAAATATTGAAAAAGTAGTCCCCTAATGCTTACTGCTTCGTCGCCTGGCTAGCTCGGCCCTCTAGATACTGCCTGCCAGCCTCCTCTACAATGGCATCCCGTGCGGTCATGGATCTTATAAACGTTGAACATCCCAGAATGCCTAAGATGGTCGACGCCTGAAATCCTGCCTCACGAGCTTCCTCAATAGTTGTAGAATCTTTGATCTACAATATCAATAGAACAGATGCAGAACAGGGACACATTTTTCTGACATGAAACATTTTTTAATAAATCCCCATTAAGTTAAATTGCAATGCTTTTGCAGAAAGTAGGACCTCTATTGTTGCTTATCTATAGTATCTGTGAAGCCTAATAATAATAATAATAACAAATTTTATTTAGTTTTTAGCACTTTTCTCAATACTTAAAGCGCTTTACACAATTTGGTTGCCAATTAATTACACAGAACAAACAACGAATGGACCGACAGCCATCAAACACAACACTCAGTCTGAGTAATAACACAGTAGCCAATTTGTGCCAGACTTGCTCACCCAACATATTGTGACAGACTTGCTAAAACACATAGGACACACAGACCGACTCCTAAATCCTGTTGATTAAAATCTAGCAGTTGTATAGTCTTCCCCGCAGAAGTGCTTGTTTGATGTCCTCGTCATCAATCTCGTCTAAGTCAATGGGGGGACTGGGCGTTTTTGATAATAGGCAATACAGTCTTTCTGAGAAGAAGCATGGTAGCACACCCGCATGGATCACTGCCACGGCCAGCATTGTTCCCACTATTTTGTATTCCCCTGCCTGTAGAGCTATAAGTAGAGACGATCTATTACAAATCTTAACATGGGAGCAACTTGGACAACGCAAACTTCAACGCAAAATTTCCCTACCTGAGGTGGACAAGGTCAGATTTTTTGCATTTTCTGACCCACAGAAATATTTGCTTTGGTTTAGCTCTTGTATCAGAAGGCGTAGCAGTTCTCTGGTAGGGCCCCCATCATCAACAGCACCCTCTCCAGTCTCGTCTGTATCTATGAACACAGCGCTGATTGGCATGTTGGGCTTGAAGGATGCCCTCCCAAAGGCACGCAGAGTACACTCCAGGATAGCATCCCTGTTTGCATTAATTAAATTGGCAATCGGAGCCTGGGTCTCCACAAGCTGATCTTTAAGGGACTGGAGAATGCTCTGTAAGTCAAGACTGAAATACAGAACTACAGTTAAAACTGGAAGGTGTGGCATTGTCAATTCAAAGACCCAACCCTAAACCCCTCTAATCACAAGAACTAATCCCAGGGTTGGTTACTCACCGAGCTTCAGTGCCTGTCGGTTGTTGGCAGACAGTGGCTACAGGTGCTCCTGCAAATTCCTGTTTTAAGATGAAAAAAAAAGTCCTTGGCATGCAAATCAATACATGCTAATCAAAAGTGCTTAATGTGTTCACAAGTGCCTTGTTTAATCCGGATGAACCTAAACCTAAAAAAACATGTTTTCTTTTCCTGATTTTGGTGACATGTAAAGTATGCGTGTATTTCAGCATTGTTAATGTATGATCCTAGCTTTGGTTTGATTAATGAAATGGCCTTTGGAAAATGCCTTTTGGAACATCAACATAAAAAATGTATCTTACTGTCAAGGACATCTCGATTGCCATAGTCAAGAGACTCATCTTCATCCCTCCATGCCTCGCTGGAAAAGTTCAACAATGTTTTTGGTAACAGGTGTGCTGTGACTTCATCATTTCTGTACTGATTTACTTTACTTTATGCTTAAAATTAGACTAAATAATAGGTAGGAAATTTAACAGCTATAGCAGTATCTAAGGTTTAATATTGGAAGGGTGATGAGATACACAATCTAACAATGAAAGGGGGTGTACCTGATAGAAGAAGTGTTGGGTTCAGGCGGTATTTGAAACTCTGATTGTTCCTCGCAGGCCCTTATTAGAGGAGGACCAACAATTTTTCTCATTGCACTGTAACTTGAAAACAATCATGTACTCGGACTTCTTACCTTTGGCATGTTGTTATATGGGCCTTAAGGTGGGCCATCTGTATAGATTTTCCACATGTTAGGCAAAGCTGCATCAAAGACTGTTCCTTTAAAAAACAAGAGTTATTTAGATTTGCTAAAATAGTCCAGTGAAAGCTATTCATGTACATTTCCAAGACCAAACATTGTTAAACAGGGATGGTTAAGTAAACCAAATGTAAATGCATAGAGTTCCAACACAGAAGCAAAAAACAAATCGAAAATCTTAAGTTTTACTGGCTTTGTCAATAACGCATTAGCGTAGTGCTCCAAAACAAAACAGTGACAAAACAAAGTTTTTACGAGACATACAGTATACAGCTTTTGAAAAAAATAAAGAACGCTAACCTCTGGTATTACAGCACCGTATAAATCCAGACTCTGTTGGAGGGGAATAATGTAAACTATTTTACGTTTCACCCCACCATCTTGTCTAAGATAGGGTATGGTGTACCCCTCTGCTGGCATGGGTATTTCAACAAGGTATCGACAGCGATCGCTTGTTGCCAAAGAGAAACCACCAGCGTTTTTCAGCTTGGGGAAAGCCTCACACAGCCACCTTTGTTGTCTGGAAACCATATGTTCTTTTTACCCAGCCCATTCAGCTCAAGCTCCTTAGTGTCCTCTAAGGTGGGAGGGGAAGTAACATCCGTATCGGCCACACAGAAAAACTCACGAGACCATGGCGTAGGCCCCTTGTTCATTTTTTTTTCCTGCCTGCGTTCTCTGATCTTGGTGTTATATATGGTTAGAATAGCCTTGATAGGTTGTGCTAAACTCGATCCACCCCAGAAACTGACCGCAGCGGTTCCTGGCAGTAGGAGGTACTGGGGAGTGCAGGGGAACATAAGGACGGAGAGGAGGTAGGCTGGGAAAAGGCGCTTATACAAGTACGCGAGGGACAAGGGGATGGTGAATATAATGACTGTGAGGCAGGCGGGGTTAACCTGTGGCAATGTAAAGGGAGTTGAGGGCAGGGGAGCTGGTGGAGGGAGTTTGCGTCTCAGATAAGAGCTGTAGTAGAAGACGATACTCTCTGTACCAATAATTCTGTGGCCTTCTGCGATTGTTGAAGGAACTGTTGTGCATTCAACCTGTTGAAACATAAAAATGTAAGTCAAAATAAATAGGTTTACTTGAACTTATTGACAACACCAATTTGTTGTGCAACATTCTTTCCTTATTCCAAACATTTTCCTCAGTAGTTTAAAACCATAAATAAATAACAATGTGTGTGAAATTTGGGGAAAGAAATTGAAAATATGCTGCAACAAAGTAGCAGTTAAACAGAGGAGGCTGCACACTTGGAGCACAGGCTGATACACGCCAGTCAGTTCAAGGACCCTGCTACCACTGATGTGTAGGCTAAGCTACAGTAGGCACACTGTTTTATTTTGCAATGTTACTGTTCAGCAATCATGTAGCGTTGGATTGCCCATTGCTCCTTTATATTCATTAGCTGAGTTATGATATTGGCTAGGGAAAGTAACATTCGCAGTTGTCATGGCTTACCATGACCTTACTTAAACTAACCTGAGTGATAAATGTTAATGAAACATTTATTTTTAAATGCACAAAAAGACACGAAAGCAGAATTTTTTTTATATTTGCCTAGTGAAAACCATTACATTGTATAATCAGTAGTTAAGCATACTGCATTTGAAATCTGAACGTTGCTCTATGCAGGATTCAAAAGGAGGTGATTTTGGTGATCCCTACCGTTTGCTTGGTTTAATAAACTTTCCTTGACCATAGCTTAGACGTGAAGTATACTAGCCGTCACAGTATATCGCCAGCACAATCAACGACTATACTCCCAGTATGGGCATCTGTTCCTGACTTCATGACCACTTCCCTGCCGTTAAGTAATTCGTCACAGTTTCGCGGGATATTGTACCCGGTGGTAGTAAAAATGAATACTACATATTGGCACGGCAATAGGATTTTGTAATTCTCCTATAAAGATTACAACATGCAATCAGAAGAAATGTATTGATAATACATTAATACAAAAAAGTAACTCACATAATGTTTATATTTAAAATTGGAAAACCATCTCAATGTAAATATATAAATAAGATTGCAAAAATATGATTTTGTCAACATTTAAGTATTTTGCAAATTGTTTTAGCTGTTTTCACTAGGTGTCAGCCTGGCAAATCCTTGCGCGTCAGGGGCGAGTCTTCACAAGGAAAGAATCCATAACAACGCGAGACTTTAAATAGCGGTTACGGTAGTTTGACTTACTGTGCTGTAGACCGGGGTCTCCCATGCGCATGGTCTTCCATTTTCTGTGGACAAGCAGTTGTTAAACTTCAGCTGGTGAAAAACTATACAAGCATTCTAAGACTTCTCATGTATACAAGAACTTGTTGCATACACTTGTAGCGTTATTGTACACTTTCAGGTTATTTTAATACAATCAACCGCAAGCCATTTTTCAATTGCCACCTGGAGTCAGGCTGTAGGCCTACCAGTTCCATTTACATTACTTGAGCCCACTTGCTTAACGTTAAGTTTTGCAACGACTTTTCAGTAACGGCTTCAATAATAAAATAAAATGCAACTTGGCCAACACTAGCTAACAATTGCTATTCCAACATATTGTAACATTTACTTGGTCACTTACCTATGCCCGTTCGGCAGGAGGAAGAATGAGAGAGAAATGTTGTCACTGCGCGCTTATAAACGCCGCGAAGTCCGCGTAAAATTGTGTTACTGCGCCAATCAAATATCCAAAAAGGACTAACTTTGTAATGTATACTTAATTATTGACGACTAAAAAATGTATGGATATATAACATCTGGAACACAGAAATATTGTGCTATAATGGATTAAAATAGACAACCTAATTTCTATTTGAAAACGCTCTTTGACAAATAGATCTAATGTGGGCCTGGCCGCATAATATGGTGGACCAAAGCTGCCTCAAAAATAAATAAAATGCCATGGATTGTATTTTCCTTAAATACTCTATTTATTTACTATCCTATTCACATTTCTTGATTGTTTTTTACATTTCCTTTGACATTGTGTTGCATTTCCCCTCCTATGTAGCCTACTTCCAATTAATTGCTATATCATTAATACAGTGGGTACGGAAAGTATTCAGACCCCTTAAAATTTTTGACTCTGTTTTATTGCAGCCATTTGCTAAAATTGAAAAAGTTCATTTTATTTCTTATTAATGTACACTCAGCACCCCATCTTGACAGAAAAAAAACTGAAATGTAGACATTTT
>JAPMUY010003677.1:0-10643 GCA_026901105.3 Galaxias olidus
TAAACTGATAGATACCCCTATACCTGTCCCTAATTCCTATTCCTGCAGGCTTTCAATGCCAACTCTGCGGAGATACTTACCACCTGAAAAGAAGATAACTTTTCCCTACTCTGTTACTGCAGGCTTAATACATGATGCTCTGCAGATGTCCCTATACCTATCCCTATTCCATATGCCAGCAGGCACTTTCTGCCAACTCTGCAGGGATACTTACCACCTGAAAAGAAGATAAATGCTTGATAAATTACGCTCCCTTTCATACCTTTGTCCTGAGATCAATCCTTTCTTGGTTTTTCAGCAGGATGTTTTTTACTTTTGTGCCCATATAGGATCCTTCCTTTTCAGCCACAGCCACTGGCTACTTCTTTCTGCAATGTCTGGTATAGCTTTTATGGTCTGGCGCAAATCTTTGCCGCAGATCCCCAACTCCTTAAGTAGTTTGGTTGTTGATATTGCCACAAATCCACGGCATCCAACTTCCACAGGGCACACCTTTGTTCTCCAACCTCGCTGTTCTGCTTCAGCTGCTAATTCGCTATAACGGAGTTTCTTTCTTTCGTAAGCCTCGTCGATTGCTTCTTCCCACGGGACTGTTAGCTCTATAAAATAAACAATTTGCTGTGTGTTGGACCAGAGTAATAAGTCTGGTATTAAGTTGGTTGTTGCAATCTCCGATGGGACTCTCAGCTGTTGGCCGACATCAGCAAGCATTTTCCAATCACATGCTCTCCTCAGCTGCCCTGAGCTTTGTTTTGCTCTATAACTCTTCTTTCCCGGAACTCCCTCCCTGACAAAGCGAATGTGGTGCATGTCGGCCTCTGCTCCAATTGGCAGGGCATTAACTGTTGAGCGCCTATGTTCTATTGCTTCCGCCAAGCATTTTAGTACTTGATTGTGGCGCCAGGTGTATCTTCCTTGAGTAAGGCTCGTCCTGCACCCAGCCATTATGTGTTTGAGATTAGCCGTCCCACCACAGAGGGGGCAAGTTGGATTCTCTCCTACCCATTGGCTGAGATTTGTTGGTGTTGGCAGTACGTCGTAGATTGCCGTAACAATGAAGCTAATTCTTGTGGATTCCATTCCCTACAAGTTTTTCCAGGTAATTATACTCTGCTCTACACTTTCCCAGTTCACCCATCGCCCCTGTTTGGATTGTGAGACAGTTCCTTACTGCTTCCTCATCTGTTCTATCACTAATTTGCATTACAAAATACTATTTTACTTATGTTTTTATAATGCGTTGGTCATTTGTGTGCTTGTAGACAGGATTTTAGGTTTGCCAAGCTTAACATTACTGGTCTATCTATGGAATCTGTTAATGTCCTAAACCATAAACCTGGTGGAATGTGTCCAAGGCAGGCGGAGATAAATACTCTAAGCTACACTGTAGTTCAGGTGTTTTCATTTGAGTTGAAGAGAGTTCTGTAATTTGTTTACCATAAAGTATTTTAAATTAAAAGACAAGGTAAAGTCAAAATGTTTTTATTTGCCATTCAATACAAAGTGAATGAGAATCTAATGATACCATCTCTGAAAATTAAGACCCTGGAAAAAAACAAAAACATTCCGTCTGGTTTTCAGAACTCTAAACAAAAGCAAATCCATTGGCTATATTCAAATCAAAACGGTTCAGTCCACTCTACTCCTGTACCTAGACAGCAGTAGTTTTTCTGAAAGACTGCAGTGAACAGCTGGGGGCTGATGGGAAATGTTGTTACAGCCAATAGTAAGTTTGAAATAGGGGAAGGACAACATCCCAACAGTTATAAATGTGCAACGGCTATTTCAAAGAGACAGCAGACGACACATACAGGAGAAAAGCCATATAGCTGCTGTGACTGTGGGAACAACTTCTCTCAATTAACTAACCTTCAAAACACACCAAAGAATACACAGGAGAAGCCATATCACTGCTCTGACTGTGGGAAAAACTTCTCTCAATTGTCAAATGTTAAGACACAAAGATACACGCACAAGTAAAAAAATAACAGCACTCCTCTGAGTGTTGGAAGCATTTAACTCAGTGGTTCCACCTTGTATGCTGTTTTCTGCTGATCAAAGTCAATGCTGAATATAAAGGAGTTGTCACAAAAAGTGCAATACGTCCGCAATTAACAGAGGAATGTGGTTTAGCAAAAAAAATGCTGACCGGTTAAAAGAATACTAGCCTAATGATAGACATCATTACATCAGAGGAGCTAGCGTGGAGCTTCAACCGGGTGCACCCACAACTTAAAGGAAAACGGGGGGGACCTCATCAGACAGTTCCCCTAGGTACTGCAGCTGTCCTTACAAAGAATGTACTTTTGCTTAAAGTTGGCATACAATTGATGTAACGATCGGGTTGCAGAGGACCCAAGAGCAGGCTAACTGAACTGGTCAATAACTAAACTAACTTAAACTAGAACACCTACTAATCTTATATGAAATAACTCACAATGAGAATAACTTGAAATCAAAATCTGTTTACTTTCGTAAAAGTTGCAGAAACTCACACATGGATTCATTCAATGACTGAACAAAGTCAATAGGCATTTCCACACAAAATAAAGGCATCAACACAGGTGAATCCAATAAACACAACTCATCAATAAGCTTACGGCAACACAGGTAAGGCAGAAGTGCAAACTCTAAAATGTTTTTGGCGCACTCCTCTGGGCATATCTGGGAGTCTCAATGCCATATCATCACAATTGGGACATACTACTTTGTCATAACATCCATCGCAGTCCGTAGCACCACAGTTGAAAATAGTTGTTGCTTCATTGGTGTGGGGGTCGATGTGACAAACCTTTCCCTTTGCAGAGCATTGTGGGTCAGAAAAAATAGAAAAGCCTGTTGGCTAGGATACTGTAAAATGTGATCAGATGAAGTAGGACATCCTGATATTTTTGGCTTACTATATTTGACATTCTATGTATTTGGACATATTAAATGTTATTCTGGCCTACTAAATAGAATGTTAGTCTGAGTATTGGAACGTAACCCTAGTTAGATTTCAACCAAGCCATTAGTCTGTGGATGGTAAAATGAGCAGAGGCTTCTTTTGAACCTGTCACAAACTCCATAATGTATCCAGAGGAAATAAATTACCTGTCATGATAAATACCATGTGGAATTGACATTTTCGATCGATTCACAAACCTTGGTCTGTAAACAGTCTTTTGGGGACACCAAGTCTATTAAAGAAGTCGACAATGCAGTCAATACGTCTTCGGCCTTCTTTGTCTTTAACGGACAGACCTCAGCCCACTTTGTGAAATAGCCTATGATAACACAAATGTATTGGTAGACACCTTCTGTAGGTTTGAGTTGTCCCACTTAATCCAATCAACTCTAGTGGCTCAGAAACCTGCCAGGGTAATCTTAGAGTATAGTATACTAAGTGTTTTGCAATCATGCTTGAGGGACTTTCAATGGAACTAACCTCAATTGGTTTATACTCTTGTTTTCCTTCTTAATGGCTGACCTCTTCTTCTTGCACTCGGGGACCAATCTGATAGATGATATATTTCTAATATCAATATGTTAATTAAACTATATGCATGGTTACTGAAATGTGCAGTCTAATGTTAAAATAAATATACAGAGCTCGTTCCTAATTAGTGATCCACTAACCCATGTGTGGGTATCTTCTCCATTCCTGAGCAGTAAAAGAGAGAGACGATTGCATGGTGAGTCTTTTCCACCCCACTATGGGTCTATAAAGACTAGAGTGAAACTCTGCCTGAAGCCTGTCGTGCTCCTCTGCTGTTTATACAACCTTTACCAGGTGTTGTGGCAGTTTGTATTTATTCAACATCTGCTTGATACATTTTAAATAATAGACCCAACAGAGAATTAATATTTATATTACTATTTTGATGTTGTGTTAGTTGTATATTTAATATTTATATGTCAGTATAGGTCTGAGAAGAGTGCTCTGATTCTGATGACCTCTGGTTGACTGCAGTGTCAGCCAACTGAGTGCCTTGTATTATTTTAAGAATTAATTGATGAAGAATTTTACAGCCTTCCATCCAATGAGTCAATGAGAGAATGTTAGCAAACTTGTCAAAGTTACATTTAAAGACATCTTGTTATATGACTGATAAACAGATGGATTTGAAAAAGTATGAGAATAGACAAAATAATGACAAACTTCATGTCCTTTGTGGGTACTTCTTCCAGAGATATGATGATGTTTACTCTGGTTGACACCAGGAAGTGTACCACTGGATCCTTCTGTGTCAGACCTTACACGTGCCTCTGGGTGGCAAAAGGCTTTATTCTAAGCCTCAATGTACAACAGGGGAATTTAAACATGGCAACTAGCCTTCTCACAGTTCTATTAACACTTGCTAACCACACAGATCCCAGAGACTACTATGTAATCTTCCACACTGACATTAAATGTAGTCCTATGTACTAAATGATAATACATGCATATGGTATTCTGCTGCACCACACTATGCACCCGCTCCTGGTGCTGCCCACCTCCACCCCAGCTTCCACCTATTTAGGGTCTGTTGTACAGCATCCAATGGGGGGATCTGCAGATATCTGCTCCATACCCATGGCTGTTCACTCAATGTTTGCATAAGACACCAGGTGGGGAAACAACTCAGAGCAGCAGAACCTTGACGCTAAACTTCAGTGGATTGCCATGTATTCCAATAAACAGTTAAACATATTGTATGTTGTCCTGACCTGAAATGATAAAGGTGTTACGGATTATAAGTTAAAGGTAGCAACAAACACAGCAGAAACCACACAAGTTAAAGTTTTAACACCGTTATAATTTATTAAATTACCAAAATTAACCAAAACAACCAATGGAGTGTTAAGATGTGTAGAAGTCAGATTGTGTGCAATGCATGGATGAGTGTCAGGGTAGTGTGGAGGTGTGGAAAACATGTCCGCCTAAAACAAAGAAACCCTAACAAACTAGCACGCTGCTGGAGCCAGTCTGCAAAGGTAAGAGGAGAGACAGCAGTGCTGATGTGGCCATCTAAAATAGGCTTCATCAAGTGGTGCACGAGTGTGACTGCCACATGACTGCTGACCAGCCCTCCTCCATCGGGCAGCCCAGACATCAAACTGTGTTACGGATCATGCCTCAATGACCGCATCAAAAGTAAGGGAGAGCACACAAAACAACAGGTAACTGTCAAGTCATTTATTAAACTAACATATAATCAGCACTAAACAAAACAATGGAGGGATATCAATGTGTGGAGGAGGTATTGAAAGGTGCAGAAGGTTTTTACCAAATTATAGCATACATGGAGGTGGAGCCAACAAGCATGTCAGAGCAGAGCCAAAGAGCGACAGTCACAGCCAAAAGTGAGATGGCTGTCAGGACCTGACAGACAGGTGTGCCATCTCCATGGTAACGGCCATCCCACCACAGCCCAGCACACTGCAGCAAGCAACAGACCAGCAAGTATGTTTAACCGTTACTAGGTAAACTTATTGAGCAATATGGCAGTGCTTCTAGAATATTCTTGTCCAACACATTTATTCTCACTAATATATCTTCTAATCTAAAGCTAAATTTCAACCAATTTTGATTATTTCAGAACATTTACAGCGTGACACAAAGTCTACTTCCATAACAGTTAACCAGAGGTAGGACATTAAATTCACAACACAACTTTGTATTGAATTTGATGGTATCTACTTCAGCCCATTGAACTACCTAGCAGCTCCCCCAACAAGATCTGGACTAGAATAAAATCCTGCTTAGGTATGCTTTTCCATTAGTGTAAATACAAATGAATGTACGAGTACTAATTCTATATCGATGTGCAACATATAACAAAGGTACTCAGTTTGGGGACTTCAATCTGCTGAACAATGTTTAAATCTAATATAATTCACATCCTGTCTACATGCACGTGTTATGTGTTACCTTTGTGTGTGCTGATACCTGTTTTCCACACCTGAGCCTCGGCAGACATACCTACTGCACTGACCCTCATTTCAATTCATAAAACAGTTTTTAAAAATCCTGCATGTTACAAGTTTATATTACAAGTCACAAAATATATGAGAAAACATAATTTGCCACAGACAGTTTCAGAGCAAAAAAATTCTCAATGTGACAAAGCCCTCAGCTATTTCAGAGTGTGATTCAGGAGTAAAATGAGCATGTGGTTCTGAGAGAGAGGAAGCCTAAGGTTCAGGACAGAAAGGACATGTTGTCAGCCTGGTAAGGACTCCAAGCTACGATGAGCAACCCCCCTCCCTGATGACCCTGCCCTCCTAAACCAGCAGAACCAGTTCTGACTGCTGCGTCATTAGTAGCACGTTTACTTTAGAACATGCACATTCATGTTTAACCACACAAATGTTAGAAAAGGTTCTGATGTCCAAGGAACCAAAAAGGATTTGTAAACATGATTTTGTCGTACACCTCTATTTCTGCTAATAAATATGAAAATACGACTTTGATTAAAATAAGTCCTACCTCTACAAATACGCAAAAACTATTTCTGAACGAGACCATCTTTGTTCTCTTTCCGCCGAAACTTGAAGACTCACTTGTTTTGACTGCACTTCGGCTCTTGAATGTGACACTGCGTCGACCAAGCACTTTTACTTGATATACCATGTAATTGGTTGCACTCAGAATTTTTTGTTGTTGGTTGGTGAAGGTTTTGTTAATTATCCTGATGTCTAATATAGCACTTGCTTAGATCTTATCTAGATGATTAAGTCAGGGATGCACTTATGTTCTCTACCTGACTTGTAGTTTTTAACATTATCTTTTTGTAGGCACAACTTTTTGTAAGTCGCTTTTGGTAAAAGCGTCTGCTAAATGAATGTAATGTAATGTAATGTAATGTAATGACCACATATTAAAATTAATATATTAACGATACCAAACATTACAAAAAAGCCCTAACTGTCTAACCACTTATTCTTTCTGAACATGACCGTTACAAATAAGCACTAATTACTTCTGAACAAGAAAGTTCAGAAAAATTTCTGTGCTGAAAAGTTCAGTGCTGCAGTCCCCCGTCAATGGAATGCCCTCCCAGACCCTCTGAGGATGCCACAAACTCCATCCTCTTATAAAACAGGACATAAAACTTCTCTACTTAAGAAAGCCTTCTGCTTTAGACTGTTTTTACGATGTAAAGCGCTCAACAAATAAAATGTATTATTACTTTTTTATTATTATTCTGAATAGACTGACTCCCTGTGACCTCCTCTTCACCCCTCCCCCATACACATGGACTGCTAATCCCTGCTCTTTCTCTGCCTCGTGTTCTCATTCTAGAGAGGGGGTGGGTCTACCATTTCTAATGGGTGAAAAGACAGCCAGTAGTTTAGCACTATACCAGGAACCGAGAGGGAGGGGCTGTTAGTCAGACCAGAACAAAGAAGAAGCCCCTCCCCCATCAGCAGACCAACAGATACATAAGAACTGAAGCTCTGCCTTCTCCATACTGACACACAGAAAGTTTTCCTACCAACCTAGGAACGAAGACCGATCACTGAGAGAGACACACTTACACAAACTGTGGAGAGGCAACAGGAATCACCATGGCTCAGGTAAGTTGAACAATGGAGGTCAACTACAGTACAATTTTATTTAGTTTTTTTGTGTAATTGTTTATATTATATGGGCTCTTAGATTGGAGCCAGCTGTCTTAGCTGCGGACATTGTTGGCCCATTGTCTTGCTTTTAACGAAGTCCACAGGTAATGATTTTAATGTTCTAGACCATAAACTTGGTGGAATGTGGCCATGCTGCTGGTTGCTAGACACGCTGAGATGACACACACGCTACACTTTGGTGCATGTATTTTTTATTTGAGACGAAGTTTTGTTCAATAGTTGCTTGAGTTTACCTAATTTTCTATTTTGAATACTTTTAGGTAATGTTCAATCAAATGTTTTTATTGTCCTTGAAATACAGTGAGTAACAACCAGCCCAATACTTTTTCTGAAAATTAGGACCCTGGAAACAAGAACATTCTGTCTGGTCTTCAGAGCTTTGAACAAAAACAAATCCATTGGCAATCTACAATTCAAACTACTCCTTTACCTGTAACGGCAGCAGTTGTTATTCTGGAAGACTGCAGGAAACTACTGGGGGCTGATGGGAAATGGAGTGTTAGAACCCCAAGAAAGTCTGAAATAGCTGAAGGACATCCCAATGGCTACAAATGTGCAACGGTTGTGGAGGAACGTGCTATTTCAATGAGACACCAGACAACATGCACACAAGAAAAGCCATATGCGACCTGTTGCGACGATGGGAAGAATTTTGATCAATTGTCAAGCCTTAAAGCACACCAAAGAATACACACAGGAGAAAAGCCATATCACTGCTCTGACTGTCGTAAAAACTTCTCTTTATTGTCAAGCCTTAAATACCACCAAAGAATACACACAGGAGAAAAGCCATATCACTGCTCTGACTGTGGGACAACCTTTTCTCGTTCGACAAGCCTTAAAACGCACCAAAGAATGCACACAGGAGAAAAGCCATATCCCTGCTCTGACTGTGGGACAAACTTCTCTCAATTGATGCACCTTATAAGACACAGAAGAATACACACAGGAGAAAAGCCTTATCACTGCTCTGACTGTGGGAAAAACTTCTCTCAACTGATTAACCTTAAAATACACAGAAGAATACACATAGGAGAAAAGCCATTTCACTGCTCTGACTGTGAGAATAACTTCTCTTCATTGTCAAGCCTTACAAAACACCAAAGAACACACACAGGAGAAAAGCCATACCACTGCTCCGACTGTGGGAGAAACTTCTCTCGATTATTCAGCCTTCAAACACACCAAAGAATACACACTGGAGAAAAGCCATATCACTGCTCTGACTGTGGGAAAAACTTTTCTCAATTATCAAGCCTTAAAAGACACCGAAGAATACATACAAGAGAAAAACATAGCCCTCCTCTGAATGTTGGAAGCTTTTAACTTTAAGGTCGTTCCACCTTAAAGCCACGATAGGCAACATTTTTAATCGTTGTATTAATGGATTAGCAATACATTTCTTCTGATAGCACATTGTAATGTCTATGGGAGAATGAAAAAATTGTGGTTCAGATCAGTCCTTTTGAAGTCTCAATATTTAAAACTCATTTTGTCGGCCACCGTGCAGGATCTCCCGCGAAACTGTGATGAACTGCTTTATGGCACAAGGAAGTACGTCACCAAATCAGGAAGAGATTCCCTTACTTGGGGTATAGTCATTGATCATGCTAGCAATATGCAGTGACCACGAGCATTCTGCATGTCTTCTTTGCGACGGTTAGGGAAAATAATTACACTAAGCAAACTGTACTAGTAGTTGGGAAGATGGGTTTTGCGGGGTTTGAGCTGTTGCATGACTAAGCCATGTAAATTGTAAATGTTTTTAATTATTAGTCTTTTTCATTCAGTGGTTGAATATTTGGCTGAAGTTTTTATATATTTGTAGTCACCAAATGTGAGAAATGATGTATTTGTGTAGTTATTTAAAATAAACTACAAGAAATGTAAGACGCATACTATCCTGACTTGTTACTTTTTTTTATTGAAATTAGAATTAATCAGCACATGTCCTCAGATGGAATTTGATTGGGAAAGAAGGTGGTCAATTCTGTGTTCAGAGAAAAATAGTAAACTGAAACTCTCATGTAGATTAAAGTAGGTTAGTCTGTTTATAGTATATAGTGCAGGGGCCTAAATATATTTATTGTATTTGGGGCTAATTTGATCCCAATTGATTAAACCTTTGGGGCAGTTTGTGAATTCCGGGGGGAATTTTTAAGCGCGGAAATAACACTTTAAAATGGCTTCAAATGTAATTGTCAGTCTTGCCAAAATTGTACAGACTAATAAACATAAAATGACTTCATACACTCGACATGATTCTTTGTATGTTCCTATGATTAGATACATACATGATTCTTTGTATGTTTCTAAATTAAGTAGATATTAATATATATTGATGTCAACTATTGCAACAAAAAAAAGTTCAATGAGCCACTTAATCATGCGTGTATTTTTAATGTAACAATGTGTGCTGTTAATAATAAAGACAAAGATCCTTAACCTGATCGGCCATAATGTCTTTCTATCAGGGTTATAAGGGTTTGAATTTTCCCAATTCAGTGTAAATGGGGTCACAACAGACGCTTGAAAATGATACATTTTTTATGGTTTTTATTGCTGTAGTCATTGGTAAGCAGGGCTCATGAAATTTGTTAGGAGTCAGCTACACAAGGTTAGAGGGCCTTCGTCGTTCGTCTCATGCTGGTAAAGTTGGGCTGTGGATACAGGAGGAAATATTAATCATCTATTGTGATATCTTAGTTACTAGTTAATTGTCTCAACCATGTTGAGAGTAGGTTTCTTACCGGTTAGTGAGGATCCTCAGGTAGATTGTTCTTGACACCAAATATCCATGCAAACCAACCTTGACCCCTCTTTCTTATGCTGTTTCCTTGGGTCTATGAAGTCCTTGCTGGTCTTCTCCTTAGCCTCTTCCTGACTTGGGTTTCCCTTATGAACATACTTGCTCCTTGGGTCTAGGAAACAATCCAGAACAGGGTATAGTAATATATGAGGATCATTTTCAGTACTCTGTCATTGTTCCAGTATTTGTTTGAAGGACACTATAAACAACTCACCGCTGACTTTGT
>JAPMUY010003678.1:0-106825 GCA_026901105.3 Galaxias olidus
TTACAATCTAAAGAAAATTACATAAGGTTCTACTGGCAGGTAAGTGGCAAATGGGTCAAATACAAGTATTTCCCTGCAGTTTATTCCATGTGAATAATACATACTAAAAGCCATAAATCAGGGGATTCATAAACAGCCATACCCCATGGCATAGCTGAACATGTTTCTAATGTTCATTAGCATTGAGTGTCATTAATCCTTGCTTTATCTAAAAATTATGACTTAGCAACAGGATTTTCAGCAGCTGAGGGGCTAGGTTGACCTAATAGGCATGTATGCACACACACACACACACACACACACACACACACACACACACACACACACCCCGATGGGGCACTTCAAGGGTCTCTTGTTAAAAAAAAGACAGGAGGAATGGAGGAAAGGGGATTGTTTATTATAGAGAAAGCACATATCTGTCATTGCATCTAGAGCCAGAGGCCTTAGCTGCACCAGTGAGAGGCTTTGTTGCTTTCCTGCTCATAAAGTAGATTGAGGCAGTGGTAGCAGGGGTGTGTAAGATGCAAGTGCCACAGATTAAGTGGGCGTGGAGTATCTCCCGTGTTGTGTGATGATGTGCGTGTGATGTGTGTCTCAATCCAGCACTGATCCCTGAGCCAGTCTCAGTCAGTGATATCAGCCCTTCCTCTCCTCTCCTCTTCCTCTCCCTCCCGCCTCCTTCCCTCCCTCCCCCTCGCCATCCCCCTCTTCCTCTACTTTCCCATCCGGAATGCTAACAACAGCCAGCCACTAACAACTGCAGGCCCTGAATTGTTCATGCAGCAGCGGGTCACACGGCACAACGAGGAGTTTACGCTCATTCTGGATGCGATTGTGGCGCCGCTAATCTGCATTTAGCACAGTGAGAGAGAGCGAGAGAGAATAAAGACAGAGCGAGAGAGAGAGAGAAAGAGAGAGCGAGAGAGAGAGAATGAGCGCTGATGAACATAATTGCTGTGAGCAAACAACCTCTGAAAAGAGTCATGCCATCATCCCAAGATGAGAAAGCAAACACCCACCTATCATTGGACGTGCGGGAGCAGCAAAGGGGGGCTGTTTGAGGCAGGCCTTCATTTTCAGGAGGGCCATGGCCCCGCCTGCAAGTAGCCCCTCCGTGGGTGGTTGCTTTCTACGACGACTCACTCATCTGGACAGCCACCCAATAACCATTAGGATGTAATGGGATGCGATTAACTAGCCCAAGAGGACTGTGTCTTGAGTTTAATATGACGTGCACTGTTTGATTCTGGAACTCCCGCGGCCGCCTATGTGTGCTAAAATGAAACATCTGTATTATCTGCTGGTGGTGTGAGGTGTTTCATTATGTTGACATGTTGTAGCCAGTGGAGAGTGTAAGGAAACAACCCAGCCTCATTGCCACCTGCAGGGTAGAAAAGGTACAGTCGATTATTTATCCACTGTGTGTTGCTAAGAAAAATACGTAGAAAGTGTGAGTTGGTGTGATTGTCAGAGACATTAACACTAGGAAAAAAACATTTTCAACTTTGAACTTTAAGTAGTTATCATCGTTGTTTCAGTGTCTGTAGAATCAGAAGCAATGAATACATAATAGCAGGGGTTGAAGCACAACGGTACCTATCAGTGCAGCACATATACATATATATTATATTATATACATACATAGGAGTATAGTAAGGGTTATTACAGAGTACCATCTAAGTATACCACTGTGTGGCAAGTTTCAAACTTTTTCAACCCATACAGATAAACGTTTTTATTTCAGTAGCACACCTCAGATGTAAAACTGAATCAGCTTAACACAAAAGATTTCAGTAATTTCCCAAATGTGACTTTCCTAAAATTCACAAATCCTGATGATGTGTGATGACACACCAGTATTATGGCACGTTGCTCTGTAGCACTAAATAAGACCCAGAATGTTGGAGCTCTGGCATATGGACTGTGTCTCATGACACAAATTGTAATGAGAGGGAAGAGGATGGTAGTGGTGGGGGCCATGCATTGTCACAGCTAGGGAATTAGTTCTGACCTTATAAATATGTTGTTCTGTGTAAAGATAACACTGATACTTTTGTCTGTGGGCAATGGCAGTAGCTGATTTGCCTGCAGATGGTAACCTATTCATGCCATGGCAATATCTGACAGTGCAACTGACCATAGCATATTTCAGAGAAGGTGTCTAGATTGTTGCATTGTTACAATTTAAGGCAATGGGATATGGAGTAGAAAGCATAAAATTATGTTGAGGCTGAATCTAATGCATTGCTTAATTATGCCAAGCAGGTCTAGCATCCCCGGCCATTCTGGCAAGCTTATGACCTATTTAATACAAGCTATTCAAAGGGAAAACTTTTACAAACACACACCACATGTAAAATGTTCTCTCTGTTTGGCTTAACAGAAACAATAGTTTTCCATGTTTAAGAGGTATTTGTCAGATGAAGGGGATGTCCTGCCAGGTTGGCCTACTTACACTCTCTTTAATTTTCAGCGTAGCCACATTAACAAGTCAAACATTCAGAAAAACATCTCTAATAATAAAATGGCTTAATTTTAATAAATAACCCCACTAACTAATACATTGCAAGATCAGATGTGTTTTGGTGCATGCTTTTAAGTGTGTAACCTTATATTCCACAAAAGTTGTGGAAAAGTTGGATATCAAAGTATGACATACTGTATCAATCAATTAATCACACATTAAACATAATCTCTTCAGTTTTTTTACTCTGAATACTTATTGTCTGGCAATTCGAAAATGAATTATTAATCCATAATATTATTCTGTAGCAGGTGCTGTTGCAGAGGATCCTGAGTGTTTTTGGCAGGTACAGATTCAGCGTGGGATAACATTACCCAGGAGCTGTAGCCCAAATGCAAGCTGCCCGGTTATGAAAGAGTGATTTATAGTTTGGTTATTTGTAGTACTGCTTACTGATGCAGATGCTAACACTCAGTAATTTTTTATCTACAATGAAATTACCAGGCATTACTACATGGCTTTATGCTTTTCTTTCAGCAAGGATTCATCATTAGTTTCAGACCATACTAGGAAACACAATACATACAACATTCTTCCTGAGGGCGGTGCTGTTTTCATTCAAAACAGGATCCATATTATTATGCACACTAGTTAGTATTGCAGGGTATTCCAGTGAGTCCTTGTCCATAATATAAGTAGCTATTACTCGTGTGGTGTAGAGAAAACAGACTCAGACCCTCTTCTACCCAATACGTGATCATATTGTCAGGAAAAGATCCTTTGTCCATTGGATTAACCCTCAAAAAAAGTACATAGATAACATGACAGATAAACAGTTTACTTTGTACTTTTTTTGGTTGGTCAATGGACACAATTGTGAGACAGTCAAGGATCTTTTCCTGTTGTATGATCCACCAGTGTGGGTGTTTTCTCTGCAGAAAGAGGTCTGAGTCATTGTTTTCTCTACCACACAGTGAAAATGCGCTCTTCGGAATGGGCAACCCCTTGCTGGACATCTCAGCTATTGTGGACAAGGACTTCCTTGACAAGTGAGTAAGAACCTCTCTGAACACCGCCTGTGCTTGGCTAAATTGTTGCACTAATAATATGGATCTGTTTGAGAGACTGAGAAACAACCACCATTACTCAGGAAGAATGTTGTATCGTATTGTGTTTCCTAATAGGTATGGTCTGAAGCCTAATGATCAGATCCTTGCTGAAGAAAAGCATAAAGCCATGTGAGTAATAAGTACCTGGTATTTCATTGTGGGCCTTGTCGTACTGGTGGGTGTTAGCATCTTGCATCGGTAAGCAGTACTACAAATAGCAAACTTATAAATCACTCTTTCGTAACCGGGCAGCTGCATTTGGGCAGCTCCCTGAATGTGTTACACCCTCATTTATCCCACGCTGAATCTGTTTGCCTGCCAAAGCACTCAGGATCCTCTGCAACAGCACACAACACAGAGTGTGGCTTAATAGTTAATAATTCATTTTCAGTGCCAGACAATAAGTATTCAGAGTAAAAAAATAACTGAAGTTATGTTTAAAATATTGATGATTGATTGATTGATTGATACAGTATGTCATACTTTGATATCCAACTTTTTTTTCACAACTTTTGTGGGAATATAAGGTTACACACTTAAAAGCATGCACCAAAACACATCTGATCTAGGTGTTAAAATATTGCAATGTATTAGTTAATTGGGAAGTTATTTGATAAATTAAGCCATTTTGTTATTAGAGATGTTTTTTTTCCTGAATGTTTGACTTGTTATTATTGGCTACATATAACCTTCAGAACCTTTGAGAATTAAAGAGAGTGTAAATTAGGCCAACATAACGGGACACTCCTTGGAAACGTATCCCCTGACTAAAGCCCTGGCCCAAATACCTCTTAAACATGTAGAATAGGCTATTGTTCTGTTAAAGCCAAACAGAGAGAACATTTGTTTTATGTGTGTGTGTTTGTGCAAAGTTTTCCCTTTTGAATGGCAACATTAAATAGGTCATAAAACTTGCCAAGAATGTGGCTTGCATTCTGAGGGAGTTCATGCTATGCAGGTTGTGTGTCTTGGATCCGCAAAAGCTTGACATAATTAAGCAATGCATTAGATTCAGCCTCAGCATAATTTTATGCTTTTTCTGCTCCATATCCCCATTGCCTTAAATATGTATTGTAACAATGCAATACAATCTAGACACCTTCTCTGAAAATATGCTATGGTCAGTTACCTTGTCAGGTATTGTTACATGGCATGAGCTAGGTTACCGGCTGCAGTGGAAAGCAGCAGCATCAGCACTGCCATTGCCCACAGACACAAAGGCATCAGTGTTATCTTTGGCCCCACAGACAGCACTGTTGCCACATACAAGGTCAGGGCTGGATTAGCATGGGGCTTTACTGCTTAATTCCCTAGCACTGTGCATTTCAATGCATGGCCCCCCACCTCACAACCATCCTCTTCCCTCTCATTACAATTTGTGTCGCAGACAGTCCATTTATATCTCAATCTACATGCCAGGCTCAACGTCTGGGTCTTGTTTAGTGCTACAGAGCAGCGTTGCCATGGCACTCTGGTGTGTCGTCACACATCATCAGGATTTGTGAATTTTAGGAAAGTCACATTTGGGAAAGTTAACAAATCTTTTGTGTTAAGCTTGATTCAGTTTTACATCTGAGGTGTGCTGCAAAATAAAAACGTTTATGCAAGTGTGCCGTGGGTTGGAAAAGTTTGGGAAAAGCTGCTATAGAGAACCACACGGTTTATTTGAGCCTGTTATGCCGTATGCTACATGCTAGATGGTATACTCTGTAATAGCCACTAATATGATCAGGGTACTGCTCTCCTGTGTGTGTGTGTGTGTGTGTGTGTGTGTGTGTTTGGATATTTGCGCGCACATGTGTGCTGTATATTGTACTTGCTGATGGGCCACTTCATTTCTTCAACTTTTCGTTGTGCTTTCAACCCTGTTACATTGCTATTTATGTATTCATTAAAGCTTCTGATTCTGAACACTGAAGCAACTGATGATGGCAAATTACCTCATACGTAATGCTTAAAAGTTCAAAGTTAGCCAAAAATGTTTTTCCCAATTGTTGTGTCTCCCTCTGACAATCACACCAACTCACACTTTTTCTACACCATTATTTTTCTTAGCAATACACAGCACACGGTCAGATAAATAATCGACTGTACCTTTTCTACCCTGCAGGTGGCAATGAAGGCTAGTTGTTTCCTTACACTCTCCACTGGCTACAACATGTCAACATAATGAAACACACCTCACACCACCAGCAGATAAAGCCACGGTCCAAACAGATGTTTCATTTTAGCACACATAGGCATTTGCAGGAGTTCCAGAATCAAACAGTGCACGTCATATTAAACTCAGAACAAATCCTCTTGGGCTAGTTAATCGCATCCCATTACATCCTAATGGTTATTAGTGTGTCAGATGAGTGAATCGTCGTAATCTAGCCACCACTGAGGAGCTACTTGGAGACGGGGGCCAGCACCCTCCTGAATGAAGGCCTGCTCAAACATTTGCTTTATTACTCCCGCCGTCCAATGATAATTAATTGTTTGCTTTCTCATCTTGGGATGATGGCATGACTCTTTTCAGAGGTTGTTTGCTCACAGCAATTATGTTCATCAGCGCTCATTCTCTCTCTCTCGCTCTCTCTTTCTCTCTCTCTCTCGCTCTGTCTTTATTCTCTCTCGCTCTCTCTCACTGTGCTAAATGCAGATTAGCGGCGCCACAATCGCATCCAGAATGAGCGTAAACTCCTCATTATGCCGTGTGACCCGCTGCTGCATGAATAATTCAGGGCTGCAGTGTTAGTGGCTGGCTGTTATTAGCATTCCGGATGGGAAAGTAGAGGAAGAGAGGGATGGCGAGAGGGAGGGAGGGAAGGAGGGAGGGAGGGAGAGAGAGAAGAGAGAGAGAGAAGGGCTGATATCACTGACGGGGCTGACTCAGGGGATCAGTGCTGGATTGAGACACACATCACACGCACATCATCACACAACACGGGAGATCAGTGGAGGTGCCTGTGCCGCTCTCCCACACCCCGCTGTCTGTGTACATCTTACACACCCCTGCTGCTGCCGCGCCGCTCAATCTGCTTACTGGCAGGAAAACAACAAAGGCCCCTCTCACTGAGTACATGCTAAACACTCTGGCTCCTGGGTCTGTGTGTGTGATAGCTTCTCCTCTGTAAACACACTTGACTCCCTTTCCTCCATTCCTCTGTCTTTTTTTTATAACAAGGGGGACCGCGAGTGCTTGAAACCCCCAGCGGAGCCATCCTGGTGTGTCAGAGAGAGAGAGCAAGAGTGTGTGTGTGTGTGTGTGTGTGTGTGTGTGTGTGTGTGTGTGTGTGTGCGCGCAAAGTGTGTGTGTGTGTGCAAGCGTGCGTGCCGTGCTGCATGTGCTTTCTGTCGTGCCACTTCACTAGATGCACTCATGCTTGACTGAGTGTGTAGACACACCACAGTCCACCCCCGACCCCCCAACCTAACCCTAACCCCAACCCCCTCCCTTTATTATCACTTCTACATGCCTATTAGGGTCAACACATCTAGCCCCTCAGCTGCTGAGGGCAAAGGTCACAATGCTACATCCATCATGACCTTTAAGTCGCAGACAGATAAAGCAAGGATTAATGACACTCAATGCTAATTGAGACATTAGAAACATGTTCAGCTGCCATGGGGTCCTCCATGTTTTATGGCTGTTTATGAATCCCCTGATTTATGGCTTTAGTATGTATTATTCACATGGGTTAAACTGCAGGAAGTACTGTATTTGACCCATTTACCGCGCACCCTGCCGAGTAGAAAATAGAATTCTTATGTAATTTTCTTTTCTAGCCTACTGAGATTTTACTATTGTTTTTGCAGTGGTGGCTAGTCATGGAGCCGTTCAGGGTGACTGCTCTGTATTTAAAACAGGCGTGCTGTACCAGAGGAGATGGCTGATGCAATCTCAATTAAGCCTTGTTGTGGAGCTGTAAACACCTCCCTCTTGTTGACGGCTGCTGCCAGCAGGTGGTGCCAGAAGAAGGGAACCTCACAAGTCAAGGGTGGAACAAACATAATCCACAGCCCCGTGTGCATGTGGGCGTTTTTTTAAAAGAACACGTTTTATAATTAAAATGTGGGCGTCTCAGCCGGTACATGTACAGCATGTTCAGAAAGCATGCTCAGGGCTAATTTTAGTCCTCTTTGAACCCTAACCAAACGGGAAACAGCGCGGATCGCAGCCTCACACGTGTAGGCAGTGCATTATCTGTGTCGATCATTTTATCCACACCTAGCCCGCACCAGAGTAGTGGTGGGAGTCCTGATGGGTGAGCAGCCCTCCCCGTGTGTTTAAAGTTCACACTGGGCCATATGGTCCCCACAGCAGGGGGTGGTGCTGGAATTATTCACACGGAGCATTGTGAATCACCGAGATCCTGGTATCAACCTCAGAGACGAGGGCTGGGTCTCAAAGGCTTTGTGCTCAGGCTTCAAATCTCAATCCTCCAGAGAAGACCAGAAGTCACCCCCTCCCCCCTTTTTTTGTCTCTCTATTTCTCTCTCTTTCTCTCTCTGACACACACACAAACACTCACATGGAAACACACGAAAATGCCCACTCTCTTTCTCTCCTTCCCCCTCATCGACACTCCACTGTGTGACAAACGGCGCCACCCTCTGCAGCGCAAAGCCAAAAAACCTGTGACGTTTTAGAGGAAATAATGTGAACTCATCCTCCATGACCAAATTTCCACCCCTAATCCTCGAGTGTAGCCTAATTAATGACAACGCCAGTCCTATTAACGCCAGCAAATGGGCTGCTGGATGGACTGAATATTAAGGGGCTGCGCATTTGTTGTTTCTACGTTCTAATGCAATTATTTACCCATTATGACCGTGTAATTGTGCATGTTAATGTGCATGCAGTCTATGATGTTGTTTAAGGGCTCATTGTGTCAAGAGACCGGCTGTGCTGACACAGGGCCTTGAGCGGTTTATGCAACAAGGACTGGATACTTGAAAACGAAACTCTAATCCGTTGAGATACCCAACTGATAGGGATACCACAACGTTGTTAGATGTGAGAATCCTAATTTATTATTGGCATTCAAGCGATTATGTCACTGGAGGAGAACAAAGCCATTAGATGATATTTGTATTGAAATGAAACTCCCACCATTAGTTTACCTGTGCTGCACCGATCACATATTGCCCTAATGTCCCACCCCGATAAGAAATGCTCCATTCTCTGGGCGTTCTTCACTATGCTGGCCACAATGCACTCTACGGGCATGGAATGAAAAGCACATTTATTTCTGAGGAGAGAAGCGGAGGGAGAGAAGATAATTATTGATTTGAAATAAGAAAAGATAAGGCTCAACCTTGAGTGGCCCACAATAGCACACACAGAACAGAATAATTAATGGGCCCGTCTTACGTCGGGACAAGCTTTCACATCGAGACGAGGCTATTGATTTTAAACAGATAAACTGCGTAACCCTGTGTGAAGGGTTTGACAAACAATTTAATTGGGGGAGGCGGGGAGGGGGCACTGCAAAATTCCTCACCTTTTCCTTCTCTTTTCTCATAACATCCCCAAGCCGTTTTCCCTCTGCATGACCTATGGAAAGGAATACCGTGCATCAGTCCTGCCGCTACCTACAGACTACCAAGAAGGAAGGCTGGGGTGGGAAGCCCTCCGTGATTAGGAAATCGAATCTTTCTAGGTTTCCAATCCAGATGTCTGTGCTGCAACTGGGATTACTCCAGTCTTTCAGCTGTGTGGACACCCAACCGCATGCCTGGTGGTTTGTGTGTGTGTGTGTGTGTGTGTGTGTGTGTGTGTGTGTATGTGTGTGTGTGTGTGTGTGTGTGCTTTGTTGAAACAGATCCGCCTGTTTGGATGTACTGCCTGTCTGTATCAGTTGTTGGAGCAGAGATAATTTACTGTTACTGGGCCCCACTAATCTCCTAGGAGAGGAGCAAAGAAGCCCCAGTCGTCTCACTCCTACCCGTGCCCTCCCATGATTAGCGATAGGGCCGTTTGATCATATTTCCCTGCCTGTCCTTGTGATTTGTAAGCTGTTTAAACGTGAACGAGGCAATTAAATAAGGACGAGCGGCGAGGAGGAGAGTGGGTGCCGTGGTGATCATTAGCGATGAATTACCCCGGTGTGCACTCAAACACTCGGGAGGACTTTCAGGCGGACCACTCCCGAGGATCCAGATCCAATCTAGCCATTGATTAACAGAGACTTGTTCTTCCTGTGAAATCACTCGATGGGGATTTTAGGGCACTCATCCGGTCTTATTGAGATAGGCTAACATCAAAGGCCAATGAAGAGGGATTGGGTAAATGGGCTCGCCTTGCCCTCTGTGTAAGAGACTTAGAAGAGTAAATCTTGAATTATTGCCTCATGTAAATAATCTACTTACTAGTTTCTTTTTTTTTGTGGGGGGGGGGGGATTGTTGTAAGAGAAACTCATGAGTCACCCTGAGAGAGAGAGAGCACTCATAGTGCTTTAGAAAGCTCTCATATTTCCTTTGATGGAAAATGGTGGGGGCTCTCTTTCCAGGAATGTAAACAAGTGGTTCCTGGCTTGTGTGTTCTGCCCCACTAATTTCACTGTGTTCAGCCAGAGACGTAGAGGTATTAGACTGGATGTATGACTAAGTGGCAGCATAATTCAAATATAATATTCGTTATTTCTCCAATTCATTTTGGATTTAATTTAACCTGAATAGATAAGTACCTGCATTAGAGACAAATGGAAAGGTATCAAAGTGAAAATTTGCCTTCTCTGCCCCTAGTCAAGAGTTACTTTAACATGTAGTGTTGGGGGAAATCTGTTTGAAAAATTTTTGGCCAATTGTCTCCAAACTGTAGCGGTTGTTGCATCAATGGAATGTATGGCACGGTTTAAATTGTTCCTCAAGTCAACAACAGCAGTCAGTTTATGCATTGAGGATATTTTGTCAAATCCAATTTCTCCCTTTCTACTCTCTTCACATGGAGAGTTGAGACTGCAGTGGATGGAAAATGGATTTTCTCTCCCTAAATGGCCATGGGGCCCGTTTACGGTGTCACTACCATGGGATCACATGATGTTTGAGGGTGTAAAGGTCTTGAGGCAGCTGCTCCTTTTCGGATGGGATTTTCGAGGCGTCCGAGAGCAGGGCCCCTGCTGTCTGCACTGAAAGGTGGAGCAAATACTTCTAGTAGGGGGAAAAAAAGAGGCTGAAATCCTCAGAAGCTGTGTGTCTATTTGAAATGGGTTCTGGAGTCCCTTGGCTGCCTCCATGTTATAAACACCCACAGCGCTCAAATTCTTTCTTTGTCAATGAGTCATAACAGGTGTCTCAGGAAGGTTATTTTCCCCCTCTCCTTGGCTTAACATATTTTCCACTTGCATGGAAAGTTTGTCCTTTTCTTTATTAAGAACGTGCCGCCATGGGCAGAGCTCCCTGCCTAGAGACATCATATGTAGACTCTTTGAAGAGAAATGGTTACTTTCACACCTCTTCGAAAGCCAGACATGCCTTGTTAAACCGAGAGACATTGAAAAATATAACACCTCTAGCTAACACAATTCTATGGATGGGCAAGCTGTAGTACAGTTGCATATGCTTTATTCCCCTCTTCATGTATGTAGAGACACATATTCACCTGTTTTTATTTATTTATTTATTTATTTATTTATTTGATTGATTATTTATTTATCTGATTATTTATTTATTTGTTTGTTTATTTATTTATTTGAAAGAGGTTTGCTTAAGTATAGGCTTTTTATCGTAACATATTTATGATCCTATGTATTATATGCCATTTTTTAGACTAGTTCGCCTGCCTCTTTTAATGCACAATTAGACATAAAACTATTGCAGACAGTATGGCATACCTTGAACCATTTACCACGTATTGGGGATTTCCCCTGATATAACTAACCTACATACTCAATTCAATTGTTTTCCGTTTGTGGTGTAAGAAAATGGCAAGTACGTCTTACAAGTGTGACTGCTGATCTGTTTATCTCTATAGCAGGATGGACATGTTAATGCTTCAACCCCTCCTTGGAGACTGTATGTTTGAACCATTTGAAAAATACACATTATTCATGTTCTCAGCCTACTAGACATAGTGAACAAAATCTCTCAGTGAAACATACTGTAGCCTAGGCATTTATTTAGCAACATCTTTTTATTCATACGCTATAGCAGCTTATATGTGGATACTCTACAAAGTGGAGGTGCAACAGCTAAAAGAAATACCAAGATATGACTTAACCCTAGGGTATTATAGAGTATCGAGTGTGATATGCTTGAAAACAGTGATTGTTTATCCCACAATCCCCAGAGCTATTTTTCGACTTAACAAATTGTAGTAATTGTTTATCTTTTTCTGTGATTCAGAAAGCAACTGATTTATCAAATGAAGTTTATTCTGTCTCGGTAATGAATTTTGTGCACAACTCCAAACGTAAGGAAATGTACAATTGACAAAACACAGCTTTTTGAATTGCGTAAGGAGATAATAAATCAGCTCTGTATCTGCCAAGGTAATTACAGAAGCCTTGCTTTGAATGCAGTCGTGGTGCTCAAGTGACCTGATGTTCAAATGCTGCGGTAAATGACTTTCTTTGCACATCTCGCTTTAACATGCAGCTAACAACAAACATATGGGGAAAAAGGTCTCTACTTTTATCAAGCTGACATTTGAGTTTGTCTTTATTCATAATTATTTTCTTCATGCAGCTGTGGTGAGCTAGTCAATTAAGCACTATCCAGCATTTCCTCAGTGTTTGTTTTATTCTTCTCAGGTTTATATTTTCTCTTAACAATGTTCACCTGGGGTATCACAGTTAGAACGCAGTGAAAATGCATACGCTGAACGTTTATTATGAACGTTTTTATACACTCCCAACTACTTAACTAGCAATAAAACACAGAGGGCTAAAGAAGGGATTTGAAGACTTTGCTCATAACATGCGCTCAGAGCAGAGAGATAGCAAGAATGAAAATAAAGTCATTAGTCAAAAAAGAGAGAGGACGTCTTCCTAAGCCCCCACATCCCCTGTTTTAAAAACACTCGTAGAAGTCTCTGAATCTCTTTAACAGAACTTGTTAAATGCCAGTTTAGAATGACCTCATTTATTGTCCATCATAAAAACAATATTTTTTCAGTAGGTCTCTCTGAAAGTGTTGACATCACCCTTATGCCAGTCCCATAAAACATAATTTCCCCATACCCTCTGTTTACGGATGTCTTTTAATAGTGCATCGTGAGCTTCTCCTTCTAGACCTCTCTAAACAGACTGAAGGGTTATGGAACAACCTTAAATCTTACCCTAATATTGGCTGTCATATATATTTGGCTTTACTCATTTAATGAGTAGTGTGTTTTAGAATTTGTAGATTGGTTGGGTTAAGACCATGTTCCCAATGCAGCTGTATTTTGCTGTTGAGCTAGGTCTTTTAATAGGACTGGCCTTCAGTTTCCTGTTTACTGAAACGGTGATGTGTGGCTAACCCCGACTGTTGTCTCCCAACAAGCCTCACTCATACCTTCGTATGTTTCAGGTTTGAGGAGATTGTCAAGAAGAGCAAAGTCGAATACCACGCCGGTGGCTCCACACAGAACTCCGTGAAAATTGCCCAGGTTTGTATTTGTTTGGCCTAAGCCAGTGGGCCTTTCTGTGTTTTGAATGTACAGTAGTATGCCTGTGACCTTACATCTGCCACCCAGCCAGTGCTGGGACTACAGAGCAGCACCGCATGGTATCTCGACATATTACTGTTATAGGCGGTGCAAATTCATTAGATCTGCCAGGCAAAAAAAAAAAGGAGGGTGGAATTCACAATATTAGCTATGTTATCTAGATGGCCTAATTTCCTGAGACATATCAAACATAAATTAGGAAAAATTACAAGTAGATGCAATTAGCGTGTCACAACAAATTATATCAAACAAACGCTGATCTTCTCCCTGGCTGTTAAACAGACATAAACATAAAAAATAACAGAAAACCGTGGATGGCCTAAATATAAAACAGCAATCAAAAGTTAAGATAAATGATTGTTCTAATCTATTCTTTTTATTCTGACTGGTGCATGTGTATACATTTGACATGCATTGATTAGTTGGTTGGTGGCTTTGGTCTGTTCACAACAAACAAAGGAAGCAAAGACAACTTTTCTTTTTTCTCCAATGAAAGATGGGTGCATAATCTAATTGACGGCCTGATGTTTGTGAAAGCGTAGTTATTTTCTTGTGTGGGTTTCTGTTTGTGTGTGTGTGTGTGTGTGTGTGTGTGTGTGTGTGTGTGTGTGTGTGTGTGTGTGTGTGTGTGTGTGTGTGTGTGTGTGTGTGTGTGTGTGTGTGTGTGTGTGTGTGTGTGTGTGTGTGTGTGTGTGTGTGTGTGTGTGTGTGTGTGTGTGTGTGTGTGTGTGTGTGTGTGTGTGTGTGTGTGCTTAAGTGGGAACAAGAGACAGATACCAAGCCGGAGAAGGAAGGAAGGAAGGCAGGCCTTCAGGCTGCCAGGATCTCCATGCTTGGATACCGTAAACATCCTTTTCAAAGAGATGCAGAGCCGTGCACCTCTCTGCAAACCCTCTTTAATTATGATGATCAGAGGCATTTACATAAACCTCGCTCCCTAAAGACTACTTCGCACACAAGTGGAGAGACACCAACTGCCAACCTGATGTTATTTTCTCAGCACTATGCTATTTACTTTCCAAATATTTAAATCAAAAATCTTAATTCAAATGCATTCTGGAACTTAGTGGGTTTGCTATACCCGGTTGTTGGTTTGACTGGATTACAACCTAAAAAACGTGGAACCCAAATGCTACCTCTCAGATGACTCACACCCTGTTGGTTGAAGCTTTGAATTGAATTCAGTTTGGTCCACTTCTTCAGTTAAGACATGGACCTTAACAAAGAGCTATCATGTTTTACTTAAGAACACGTTGAGGGAAATGCCTCAAGGTCTATTTTGACTCCCTTGTGAAATCAGAAGGAGAAGGGAGAACTTACATGCCCGGTGGAGAATGCGCCTTCTTTCACTGTCCTTTCAGATGCATGCACTCATCTGAATCATCTTCGGAAGCATTGCAAATTCAAGTCAAACTGCATTCCACTGTGTTAGTTTGGCTTTTTGCTCCGTTGTGAGCGAAGATGTAGTGCCGTTTTAGAAATAGTGTAGATAACATGAGTGTTCTCGCCCCACTCCCAATCGTTTATTTTTCTGTCATTATATACCTCAAATCTTTTCCTTTTTTCATTCACATCCTTAGGCGATGGCGTTCTTTTAAAGAAAATGTATAATGCATCACTGGCTCCTATATTATCTTATTGTAGCACCTGCGATATGTGAAACTTCAAGTTGCGCTGTATTGTGGATGCCGAACCTTCAAACACGATGATATGCGCTGCAGCGCTGAATCCACATCAAAGGGCCCCGCCGACTAAATGAGATGCTCGATCCGGGGCAGGTTTGCTCAGGAGCCTCATCGCCGCTGGAAGAGAGAAATGTTCAGAGGATTTGCACTGGAATCGCTGCGCACGCTGTGCGAACCCTGGGTGTGGGGATGATCAATGCCTTGTCAGTAGAAGACTCCCTTTCTCCGCTCGATTGGAAAGACTCTCAATAGGTTAAATACTCTAGTTTCATCTGTGTTTAGACATCTATGTCATCAAGGAAAACCTCGGCCTTAAACAGATGCAGAATCTATTGCCATTGGATTTGATCAAATGAGAATTTAGCAAATTGAAGAGTGGTTGGGGTCTCTTGTTTTTCACCATCCCCTGCGTCTGCCCATTCTTGGATCGCTGGAGCATTGGTTTGTCAGCAGTTACTAGTGCTATCTTTAGCAGTGGGACTGTTTATCCTTATGCTCTGTGACCCCAGTCAAAACATAGCTCTTAAAAGCACACTTGTGACACAGTGGATGTCCAAGGGCAGATGCTCAACAAATTTGTTGTACTTAGGCATTAGATTCCTATCAGGAGTGCTATTCCACTAATAGCCAAGAGTAGTCATAAGCTTGCTTGTGCAACCTGTTTGCCCTTTATTTCTTAGAAACGTGCATTTCTTTTGCTTTTGGATTGAAATGGGTTGGGGTATGTTGCTTTGACAACATACCCTGATGGGGCATCCCACATAAAGGGTCACGTGGAGTGGAGCTCCTACTATAGCAGGGGTCTTTGCAGTAACAAACACAAGCACTCTTGCACTCTCACAGGCAGCCTCATACATCAAAGGCTACTGCACAGATAGGAGTGAGAAGAAGAAAAACTATAACCACGTGTCTTACTATTATATAGTTGAGGGGGAAATGGGAGCCTTTTTCTGAGCATGATCCAAGTTTTGGGTCCAGGGAGTGTGCATGGTGTTTATCATAAGTGACAGAGTTGGTTGGTGGATAGTTGGGAGGAGGAGGAGTGCGGTGAGGGGTGTCTTAGGGGTGTTGTCAGGTGGTGTGGTGACTGCAGGGCTCTATCAGGAAGCCAAGCCACTTTATTTAGAAAGAACATCAAAGTCTCCTAACAGCTCCTCAGGGCCCAAGAGATTGAGTCTGTGAGCCTAGCCAGCCTCTTTGGGAGTTATTGCTGCTACCTGGTAGCGGAATTGTTCTCCAAATGCAAATTATATGTGCCTTCTAAAGCGTCTGTTTTCAGTATTATTTTTTACAAATCAACTTTGGCTTGTATTTTTCTTTTTAAGGTTTTGGTCAATACATCCATTTATTTTGGTAAGAGATACAGAATAGGCTACATATTCAAGTGTAGTGTTTTGCGGACTTACAAAACAAATCAAACTTTTAGATTTCACATGATTGTGTGTGTGTGTGTGTGTGTGTGTGTGTGTGTGTGTGTGATGTTTAAGCTAATTCAATGTTTTAGAATGTTCTAATACTATAATAACCTTGATCTTTGGAGCGTATTGTTTGTGAAAAAATACCCAACAAAAAACAATGGTCTTTGTTTTGGTTGTGATCTCTGTTTAACATTTCCTCAGACTTTGTCAGTTGTAAAGGGGGTGAATGGGGCCCTGCCTTGGATGTGAGCGCCGAGCACTTAATTGGAAACGCATGTGCACAGTTCTGTCGAAAGTCTATTTAAAAAGCAGAAAAAATCCCACAGCACTACTTGACTTAAAAATGGTCTGCACCAGCTCATATTTTGTAGGGATATTTAAACTGGGTTTGATGTCTTATTGTCGGCACTGACTTCCTGGGGGTGAAAGTATTCCATGACCTCATGTTTGGCTTTACAGCTCGTTTTGTTAAATAAATAAAGCAAGCAACTCGCCTCCATTTAAAGAGGCGAAATCAAGAAATGCCCCGCGTCTGTTACCACTTAGAGGGAGGAGGGTGGTAAGAAGAAAATGGTGAGCCTTTGTGCTCTAAGTACGTGGTTTTGATTTTTTAGGAAGACTTATTTACACTGTAAAAAATAAAAGTCACGGACAATTTTACAATACTGTTTATTGCCTACATCCAGTTTTTTAATCACCTTTTATGATCTATGTTTAGTCAAATGCTATTTGACTCAAAGGAGATTTGGGGGGCGTTTGAGCTATTCAATAACAAATTGTTCTTTAGTTTCTGAAGAGCTTTGATTTCTTGATCACACCGTGGATTGTGTGTGGGTGTGCATGCTTGTGTGTGTGTGTGTGTGTGTTCTTGTGCATTTGCGTGTGGGAGCAGTGCCGGTGGTTGTGTAGATCCCAGTGCAGCTGTGCTGAAATGAGCATACTAATGACTGATTAAAACCTGAACCCTGGTGAGCCTTTGAGTTTCTCACCGCAGAAATCAAGCCTCTCAAGTACACCTCTGTTGTTAAAGCAAAGCCCCTTGTTTGTTTTAAGACAGGTTAATTGCGGCGTCACCATTAGCCCCACCGCTAAGTTCTTTTTATGGCATCCAGGCATAGCCTAGCCTATTCATGCCCTTTTCCCGAGCAGTGGTAGGTCGCAATCTATTAAGGTGCGAGATAAAGAAAGCCAAATGTACTCTCCTGTTCCCGCCTCCACTCCTCCTCGACATTCCAGGTGTGCGACGTGCATTTGGGGAGGGGGGGGGGGGGGGGTCTCGATTGTTTTTCCCCGCGCAAGCAGCGAAAGAAAGCAACGCCTCATTCGCTTTGATGAGCGATGTGTTCATGCGTGGGCTTCAATGTCACCCGCCACGAGGCAGCTGTGAAGATGCCGCTCATGTCTGCATCGCCATTTACCCAATGATAAAGTGGAGCGATCTCTGCGGGTTTCACAGCATCCCCACACACCCCAGTCGCTCAACTGATCCCCGCCCATCACCACTGTATCACGAGTGTGTGTCACAGTCGTTACCAGTGTGCGTTAAATTGCAGCCTCTATGATCACAATAGATGGAGGTTGACTGGGTGATTATGCAAGTCTTTATTATCAGAGGGATCTGTTAACAGCCCCCCCTCCCCCCATACACACACACACACACACACACACACACACACACACACACACACACACACACACACACACACACAGAGCTAACTGGTGATGGTGAAAATGAATTGTTTGATTCCATTTTCCTCTCTGTTGCACTGGGTTTGTGTTCCTCTGGTGAGAGGCAGTGCCACTCGTTGTGTAGGTGACATATTACCATCCCTGTTGAAGTTAATTTGCCGTCAAATTTGCGACTTAATTTAAGCAGCCAAAGGGAAGACGTGGGGAGTAGATTGTAACTCATAAGTATGCATTGGAAAGTGTGTTGATTAACATTGAGGGCTCGGGAGACAGACACACTCGATGTGTATCATCTGGCCTCAGAGGCTGGCAGTGAAATTGGATGTGATGTCTTGCGTAACGTGTCCTTGCTTCAAGTCCTTGGTTCTGGGCTCGGAGAAGAAGGCTGCACCACTGGCCCCGGCTCGCCTTTGTTTTGGCTGTTGTACACTTGCCTGGGCTCCGGGCGAACTCTGACAGAAATCTGAAAAGACTTGTGAAACAGACAGCCGTGCGCATATCTGGCAGCGTTTTCATGTCAAATTACGGACTGATGTATCTCATAGGGCACTTGGTACGCCTGCCACGTTGCTTTATCCTGCAGTTAAGGGCAGCGACTTGTAGGGTTGGTGCTTGCTCACACAATGGGGAAAAAAATATGTTTGCATGACTGTAGCAAAAGGGTAGCTGTAAAAAAGGGCTCATTACCCAGATATTGGTGAGAATTATCTGCTGATATAAGTCAAGTAATTGATGAATGGAAGAATGATTACGCATTTGTACACAACTGTTTCCATTATTTGAGCGTGTGCCCCTCTCATATTTCCTTGGCAGAATGGCTGTGGCAGTAGTATTTATTTGGCACATTCTCTGCATGCTCCCGCTCTTGCGGTTGATGTGTTGCGTAGCAACTAAGAGTAACAGCGTTAAATATTTTGGTTAAAAAGATAGGAAGAAAATACAGAACAGCCTGCAATTACTGTTCATTTCTCCCAAGGTCGTAAGTTTAAAGGGCTCTGGAAATTCCCGTTGCTGCACATGATTAAAAAGGGAAGAATTAATCTTCTACCCTTTTGATTAGTAATAACATTTTATATCTTGTTAGGCTAATAGTCACAGGATAGTTGTGCTAATTGTCAAAAAAAAAAGTCACCGTAGCTATTTATATCTCCAGCAATTTTCACCTGTATAGGAACAAAGCACGCTGTTAATTAGGCAGTGTAGTTCACCTCACAGTTTTCTACAATCTGAAGTATCTATACCTATAGGCAAAATTGGGGGGTGGGGTAAAAAAATTTGTTGGTGAGAGAGTGCAAATTTGAAGTGATGAGCCACAGAACCACGGATGGGGAAACGGGGGAGGGGGCTGGGGGCTGGGGAGAGATCTGTGGTGAGAGCAGCCTGGATGACGCACAGCAGGTGACAGACAGACACTAATAGTAATGGCTCTTATCAGTGGCGCGCTCGCTCTCTCTTTTCACATGGGCTCTGACATCCTCCTTCCCCGTACTCCACCCCCTCCATCTAGCAGGGGGTGCTGGGAGCTCGCTGGGTTGTGCAGCCTGCTCAGACGGAAAGAGCCTGCCAAACACCGGTCTCCTCACATATAAATTGCATCATTAACATCGCCCAGATTATTCCGAGCTCTCCCACCGGCTTTATGGCAGCGTTGGCTCAACTTAACTATTCGAAAGACATTTGGATTTCCTGAGCGAGTTGTGCTCAGATGTGTGTGTGTGTGTGTGTGTGTGTGTGTGTGTGTGTGTGTGTGTGTGTGTGTGTGTGTGTGTGTGTGTGTGTGTGTGTGTGTGTGTGAAATCCAAGCCCCACTGTATGTTCTCTTTAAGGTTTAAACACGCTCAAAACAAAGCTACTTCTGACTTTTTCTCCAGGAGAGGTCTCGCCATGTGGTCCAACGTGCCCTTGGTTCCGTTTCAGAGGTCTCACTCGGCAGCCAAAAGTCACACATTGTCTCGCAGGGAAGAAAAACATTAGCTATATTAGAAAAGGCTCAGCACTGCCTGGTCTAATTGTCTTCCATGTAGATTAGTGCACATAGAAGATGCCCTATGATCCAGTGCACCTCCGAGGGAGGTCCTTAAGCCTAATTGATATCTACACCGGCGCTGGATGGACCTCCGTCCTCAGATCAGCTGGCAATTAACTCCGTAATTACTGAGTGGGGCCAGGGTTAAGCTTTGAGTTAAAGGTTGGAGCAGCAAACATTTTTATATTCAGATCCTCTTACTCTATTATCCCTTCTCACTTCTACAAGGTTTTACCTCAGTGGGAGAAGAATACATTACATAAAGCCTCTTGGCAATTACTCTTTAATGATTACCCTCCTGCTATATAGTCCATTTGATTAATCTGAAATCCCCTCTCTGTCCAAGCGCGGCCCTGGCTGTGCTTACCATGCAAGTTTAATTTTCACCTGAACAAATGGCTCCTTTAGACAAAAAGTGCCAACCTTTTACTTTTACTGGCTGTTTGAAAAGAAAAGAAAAAAAGTGTGGGGAGAGCACAACCTCCTTGAGTAATAACAGACATCCCGACAAGAGGAGAGAGAGGGGTGGGGTCACAGTGGCTGGCGGTGGAGGGGAGGGGGGGGGGCGGGGGGGAGCAGGGGGGGGTACTCTTTAATAGTGTTGAATAAAGGAACATTTATTTTTGTGCTTCGGCCTGTAACAGCCTCAGGAAATAGCTCAGCCTCTTGATCAGGAGCAAATCCTATTAACTTACAGTGCTCTCACTCAGGGTAATGGGCTCCACCTTGAGACTTTGGAGAGCACTTTTCCCTCTGACACGCTGATACCCGTGTCTAGGAGGCTCAAGGATGGTGGAGTCTAGCACCGGGCAAAGACTAATCAAGTCAAACAATCTGCCGGGCTAGAGCAACACCAAGTGAGGATGTTGATGTCCAACTAGCTGAATCCCAACAGGCCCCTTCACACGTTCCTAACCCAATACCGAAAGGATCAGTGAGCGGGATCAGTTCAACGTCGGGTTATTTGAGCCCCTGAGAATTGTAAAGCAATCCCCGAGGAGCTTTTGCTTTCTCAGGAGTGATCAGGGCTGTCGGCCCCGGTATAGACGCTAGGAGCCGGTGCCAGGAGCAGGGAACTCCTGGGGCCTCCATTCAGTACCAGCCAACAAGGAGAGTTACGGTCTGTGTGTGTGTGTGTGTGTGTGTGTGTGTGTGTGTGTGTGTGTGTTTTCTGAAACTCAGTTCACACTATGTGGGTAACCACTTCTTCAAAATCCAACTCACAAGGAACGTTAACGTCTCGTTATGAAAACATGAAATATCTTTACATTATTGTTTCCTGGCAGGAATTTGATGTTTGGAAATATCATGTGTCGGTATAAAGCTGCCTCGCACTTTAATTACGACAAGATCCTCAGGAGAAATGGGAGCGCTGTATCAAAGCATAGCTTCTCTAATTAAATAGACTCAACTAGATTGCCAATCGCCTTTGTGGGTGGCAATAGAGTCCCCTCGGCTAAAAAGCAGCAAGTGACTCATTTCCTTGTACACCCTGAATGCTAAGGATATTGTAAAGCCCCGTTGTGTGCTTTGGAAGGCCCGGCCAATTGAAGCCTCAGTGTGCCCTGAACATGATCGTTTTCCATGGGCTGTGCCTCGACTGATGGATCGCCCCAGCCTGGGCCCACTCATAAATCCATGTTCAATGACATGTTCCTCTCCTGTCACTGTTACCCCTTGTGCTGGCTGTCATACCGCTGTCTTATGTCTGCAGAGTTACAGTGCACAGCAGTCAGGCACAATTTATGGCTGGCAATTTGCTGTGTTTATCATGGGAGTTGCAGTTTTCGTTGTGTTGCAGTTCTTTTTTTTGAGCAAACTTTTCGAAGCGCTTGTGAATTATTTGCGTTAAACATAAACGTTTGATGTGTGATATCTTTGGTCAAGACTTAGAGGAGCTATTCTAAAATGAGCCCGCTACCTGATTTGATTGATGTATTAAATAGGGAATGAATGTACAGCAATTACACGTTTATTCCCTTTGTTATTTTAGCATGCCTGCGCCACTGCTGCTAGTGCTCCCAGCTAGGATTATCACTCCTAAGAGGGGGAAGCATTACAAAATGACAGCCTCTCAGCCTCTCATTTCGAACAAGTCAAGCTGATTCAGTGAATATTGAAGAGGGTTGCACCACATGTCTCATTGCTTGTTAAGGGAACGGTGTTAACCTTGTTTTGATTTGCATCTCCTTAGCAATTAAGATAATATATCCTCATTAGAATTTTAATATACTGCTGTGAGATTTTTGATAATTGTGCGGAATTCTCTGATGATTCTCGCTTTGCCCGCCTGTCTTTCGCAGATGAATTCACGGCTGATTAGATCACAGGCATAAACAGATTGGAGTTCCACCGTGAGTCATCATCCTACACGCTTCTATCAAGCTGAGCTATTCAATTTGGTAGAACTGTGAGTCGGGACTCTGGCTATATTAACAAGCAATACAATATGTTCTGCCAAGTATTGCCATGCCTCACAGCAAGGTTCTTGTAGCTGGATGCTACTCTCATCAACTTGTTGCTGTAGTATTTGTTTTTTTTCTCTACAAAACTCCCAGGAAGACTTGGCTACTTTGAAGCAAGTGTTTGAAGCCCCCAATAAATAGCTCGTGTTTATCTTTCTTTGCCACCGTCCCTCGACTTATATCAGTGAGATAAAGAATAAATAAAAGACTACTGGGTGTACATCTGTTACCAAGCTCCTCCTCACTCCCCCATTCAGCCGTTAATTGGTGTAGGTCCATCAAGTTAAGAGAGGCTTATTAAGTCCAGTGCCAAGGCTTTCTCGCCAAGAGCGGTTCATCAGGGAAGGCCAGTGCTCCTCCAAGAAAGCAGCGCCGAAACAATTTTACTTTATGTGTACTTTCAACAATGTACCTAGCCTAGTGCATCCATAAACCATGGCTGTGTGATTTTTAGTGTTGTTCAAAACCGTGTTCAGTTCCTCAATTCTTGTTTCCATTCAGAATGAGAAAACAACCAATATTCCCTTTGGCCTTTGACTACTGCAGAGCAAAGCAGTCAATATTGGCAGGAGAGTATTTTCTTGTCTCGCAGAGCCACGCTATCAATACCTCACACTGTTAACAGGGGCCAGAGTGAAAGGACAGAAATCTGCACAGAAAAATAAACCCAAGACCCCTTTGTGGTGTGAAATTGCCCACCACAAAGGAATTAATGACGGATCCTTCCAGCATAATTGTCTAATTATGCTGGGCAGATGGGGCACTGCTTTAACTAGGACACATTGTGCTACCTCTCCAGACTCTCCACAACAAAAGGCGAACCAGTGTGACAGCCTCTTCAACAGCGAGTGGGAGGGAGAGAAAAAATATAATAGAGCGAGTGTAGGGGAGAAGAAGAGGGAGAGAGAGAGAGAGAGAGAGAGAGAGAAAGAGGGAAAAAAAACTGGGTCTGTCACTGAGCCATTCCTCCACTCGATATGTTACCACAGAAACAAATGTATGGTGTAAACACAGTGCGGATCACAACTCCTGGGAGGTGAATCACTGCAGTGTAATGAGGTTGGTTTACATGCTGCTCTCAGCTTCCCACCCGGGCTAACTCAATACTTAAACCCCCTAATTAAAGAGAATCGGCCACTCGATAATTGATCACATCGGTCGCCTCGGCATACGCCGCCTCTGTAAGATTTCACACCGCTGTTTATTAGAGCTGTCTGCTTTGTTTGTCTCCCGGGGAGGCAGAGAGGGGGTGGAGTGTGTGTGTGTGTGTGTGTGTGTGTGTGTGTGTGTATGTGTGTGTGGGTGTGTGGAGGGGGGCGGGGGGACACGTGGAGAAATTACATCTCCATTCCTTAAAGCTGTGCTTCTCTAGCAGTGGATGGAGCATAATGGGACACATCAACCCCTGTCTCCCGATTGAGATGTCACTCGGATTGACAGGCTCTGTCTAGACGGGGTGATGGCTAACAGGATATTTGATGCCTACCCTCTCCAGTGGGGGGTCTGTTCAAATCCATAAGTCAGGGGTTTCAGGCGTCTTTAGGTTTAATGTCAAGCAAATGATCATGTAGCCCCACTATACACTATGGAGGGGACCTAGGGGAGTTGGGTATTATATTTGGGTGAGGATGGGTACGATGAAATGGGGTTACAGTAGAAGCACATGGGGGCGTGTACCGTAAATGGGGTTGTGGTAAACATACAGTCCACACCTGCGCAGCAGACAGACTGGCTAATCACCCAGGACCCTGAGCAGGTGTGCTGATGTTGAGGAAGATCTATGACTGTAGTTGTCCGATTAGGATAATTTACTCCGTTAGGTGTTTTGTTTATCACAACGTATTTTATGTTTTTAATAATAGTGCTGATTAAATAAATAGGTTAAATAAATAGATTTATTGTCATTTTGCTTTTGATGATAATAATAGTTCATGCATTCGTTACATTATAGCTTAATATGTCTTATTGTGATTTATATTGAATTTCTTGTATGCCAAACAACAGCATCAGCTAATTACATAACATAATACCATTAATATAGCCATAGTCCAGATTCACAGTTCTACCATAATTATAACAACTAAGCACTTCTGTGTAGTGTTGTAATATTCCATTGATGTTGAGCATGTTAACATTATATGTGTTACAATTGAATCTTTATTAAACATCACTTTACCGTTTTGATTGTGACCCCAAGGCAAATAATTGTGGCTTACCTCGGTTTGATGTTTTCATTCAAAATGATCTAATCGTTCTGCCATGTCTACATTGGCAGTGACCCATTTGGCATCGCACCAAAGAGCAACATATTATTACAAAGTGGGTGTAACTTCCTTATGCCAATCACAAAGTGCTGTCGTAGCACTTCTAAATTCCTGTGGCTGGCAGCTGTTAGCAATTTCTCAGACAGCTTTTTAAAGAAACCTGTTGGGGATTTCCCGTCATTAACAATTAATCCGCTGTCCCCCATCCCCACCCCACCCCCCCATCTATCTCATTCACATGCGTGTCCACAACCTGACATTCACAACTTGTAAGATGCACAGGGAAAGATAGAATTTGGCTGTGCTTCTTTTTGCTGTCTCACAGCTATTCTCACAATCTCTTTTAGGCCAGCTTTGTGAACTGTACATTTCCTCATGCTGAAAATTTTTTGCGTACCTAGAATATTCCTGTGACATTATCACCCATACACACTGTAATCAATACCACCTATGTGGAACGTCTCAGCCACTACTTCTGAAAATTGTATACATGTTTTGCTGAAGGAGAAGATGACCTTGATTTTCTTTTTATTTGAGACCACACTATACAAGTTACTACAGTGTTAATGTAAACGCCTTGATATCCTCAGAAAACTCAGTCTGCCTCACAATAGTGGTTGTGAAGTAGAGTTTAAGTTTATTGAACTTGGTATCTGACTCAACAGTAATGGGTTTTATTTGTGAGACACACACACACACACACACACACACACACACACCACATCCCTTGCTAGGAGAGGATATCTGTTATTGTAGAGATGACCTTGGTTCCTTTCAGAAAGTACACTGTCAGTACAGGTTCCTATAGACGCAGAGCTGTGCTCTTCAGTGTTTACTGAAAAAGCCAAAGCCAACCAGGCAGAAGAGTGTGAATGCTGTACCGAAATTGGTTTGTTTTTTTACATCATAAGAAAAGCCGGCTTCATCCAGAAACAGTCCCAGTGACCAGAATCAGCTCCCTGTGCTTCACTTTGGGGTTTGGGGTTTCGCAGACATGAAAATGTGTGTATACACTAGTTGAAACAAATATATGAATTGGATTTAGAAAGTAGTGCTGTGTATTTATGTGTTATGAAAACAATTCAGACACCGCAATATGACCATTCCGGTAAACGTTTGACATGCGCCAAGCAAGGTGAATTAACCCTGGCTAAGGTCCAGTGTATATATATAAAAAAACATTACAGTACAGACATTTTTAAAAGGGGAAAAAATTGTCCGCATGTAGTTTGAGTGAGATTGGATTCAATTTGTGGGCAGTAGGAAGGGCACGCGGAACAATGGTGAAATAGAATTCATTCTTTTCACTCAACATAGGTTTAACTGAAGTGTATTGTCCTCCAGTCTCTGCTCAGTGACCAAACTGTCTACAAATCTGAAAGGCACAGCCACATAGCTTCAACATATGAACTTAGTTGGCACAAACTTGTTGTATCTGGCAAGGAGAATCCATTTGGAAATACATTTTGATGTGTATACAACACTGCATCTGCCACAACACTTAGAATTCTCTTAACCTGCAAAACGTCAGGAATATTTCCCCCCTTTCTCTTATAGCTTTATAAAGCATGCTGCACGCCAAATCACTAGTATGGATGAAATCCAGAGCCTTAATGGCAACCAGGCTGCACTCAAGTGACATTGTTATTACTGCAATCCAAGGGAAAGTGAGGGGGGGGGGGGGGGCTGAAAATGTATCTTTGATTTATGGCAAAGCTTGAATTTATGTCCAAATCTCTATAGGAACGCAACTGATCTTTGCACAACTTTTAACAGAGAGGGCCCCCCGAGCATCTGTTCCTGGAAGCATCTCTGTGTCAAGCAGAGTTTTCAGGGTTCTCTCTTTCTGCAAAACCGCCAGGAATTTACACCTGTAAGGGATATAGCTTTACTATGTCTGTTGGAAAGGCTTCAAGTCTGGGTCTTGAGAAATTAATTTAGTACAGAAAGGTCTAGAATAGACTACCACACTCTTTCTGTACTGCTTACTGAGTGGATCTCATATTTGCCATTAGGCTATGTAAAAAATAAATAAATAAGTCATTATTTACCCTTGTTTATTATATATTAAACACCATTTGATAGTTTTTCCACTCTGTGCAGCCAGCTCTATGGCTCGGATATAAACAAATCCTATTTGCTCAGCTAAAGTGCCACTATTTATTACTATTCTCCCCTTCAATATTAGGTTGACGAAGCCAGAAATATACTGCTCTCTGTCACTCTCTCCCTGCCTGCAAATGTGCCATTTAATGCTTGAAACATTGTATCCTCACATTATTATCTACTTGAAACGATGATACGGTTACCATTCTTTATGGTCTGAAAATAACTGCCTTATTTTTCACAGGGGTGCAGCATGTTGTTTATCACGGGCTGTGTTCATGGGGATTAATGAAGCATAACTCTGTCAGAGTTGCCTGGCGTATGGCACCGGCTGAAGGAATCTGGAAGGTTATCAGGGCCATAAATCCTGACTTCTTCACTGTTGTTTGTCACAATGCACTGCCGCAGCGAGTCGTTATGGCGGTTACGGGTTGTTCCCTGCTCCTGTAAGCCGTCAGAAGGGGGGGGGTTAAGGCACAACTTGTTTAAGCTGCAAGTTGATAAGGTGGGATTTGATAGCGCAACCTCAAAGTTCAAAGCAAGCAACTGTTCCTAAATCATCTTCTTATTACGTTGACACTGTCTGCTCCCACTTGGAGGATGCGGCAGAGATAAGCAGCGCAGTGTCCCGTCTCTCTTTTTTCCCTGTCTCTTTTCCCGCCGACGTTATTTCTCTGAAATAAGACCCGAGGCACAGCCTGTGCTCCCTTGCATTTTAACAGTGTTTTGTCATTTGCACTCATCCAATTCCATTACGTCTATAAACAGAAAATTGGATTAGGTGTACAGACTGTAGAACAAGCACAATATATATCCCACCCAATAGGAGCCGCAGCAGTAGTTTCATCATGGGATATTTTCCGGGTTTAATTTATTGAATAAATTGCCCCTTTAACCTGCCAAGCAGGAGGAAGCCATCCATGCATTGTCCGTGATCCAGGGACAGAGGGAGATTCAGTCTATTAGGGCAATGATAGGGCCTTAACTGCGGCAAGTGCACTGATTGAATGGCATCCTTCTCAAGGTCAGCCTGGAGTTAAGAGCTTTTTTCTGCTTACCTGTGCAGTCAGCCAGCCACATAATCTGCACACAAACTGCCTTTACACAGACATGCTTAGTAAGAGGAGAAAGCTCATCGCTGATATTTTAAACTGGTAACATGAAGAGAAGCCTCTTTGCCTCCAGAAAAGGACACAAAGGCATAAGTAATCTGATAAGTGGCGTCGTGCTACCGTGCGTGAAGACATTGGGGATGTTGTTTTCAATATTAGCCAGGGGCTACAGTAATTCATACGGTCCTATTATAGCCATGTCAAATAAACAAGTCGGTTAAATATGAATCAGCAGGCAGGGCCAAAGGTCAAGGGTCAGCGAGGGAGCATGACAGCTTGTGTCTACCAGTTTCTGAATGAGAGGGATGTTTCTATGTCGGTCCATTATCAACATATAAGAGCATCTGGCTTAAATAACACAGTCAAGAGCATCAACAGAGTTGGGGGGTGTAAGCAGCTTACATGTAGGGAGACCTAGATATAGTCTACCGAGTAGACTCTGCCTTAATCTTTGTTAGGCCATACAGATGTATGGGGATTTTGGCAGTCGGCAAAAAATATGAGATTAAGAGCACAATGTCTGAAATGGAAGCTTTTACCTGGTCTCAGAAATAGCCTGGACCTAAATATGTATATATTATCCATTTCAAAGAGATTTTCTTTTTCATATTATCCGTTTCACAGTTTTCTGTAACAAGGTGCAGTCAAACACTCGTTAAGGCCTACTTCCTGTACTCGTCTAATGTTTGGAAGTGAATTTTCCGGGCTGCCACTTTGAATTTACCCAGGCCTGACCTGCGCTAAACCCTCAACCCAGGCTGTCATTTGGTGTGTGTTAAAAAAAAGCTTTGCTATGACACGGATCACCTGCACTGTCACCGTATCCACAGGGGCACTGCCACCTCCATGAGATCAAAGCGGCGTGCAAATCCACCATAAGGGCCAGGGGTAAGGGGGGGGGGGGGGTAAGGGCTGTAGGCGGGAGAAAGCGATTCACCTGCACCGCCGGTGACGCGGGGGCCGACAGTGAGGCGTGGGCACAACTGCACTCCCTCCCCAGCTGGAAGCCCCGTTCCAGCGATAGGATTAGAGGCTTTAGCTCCAAAGGTCCCTCATCATCTCTCAGCCTGAGCCTTGTTTCGACAACAACCCCCACAAACACAAATGGCGCTTTATGATCAGTTAATACTCCCTCCACACAAGCAGTAAGTCAGCTGTAGTTTTTACAGTAACCACATTGATTCAACAAATACACAGGAAACTCTCCTGTGTCTGGGACCCCCTACCCATAAATCTGGATTGGTGGTATTTTCACCCTTCCAGCTCTAAGCACCCCCCCCACCCCCAGACAGGTATCATTGTGAGCTCATAGCATGGGAAGCTGCTTAACAGAAATGTAACAGAGCTCCAACCCTTGCAGTCGGGCAGGTAAGACGGCCTCTATAGTGGCGGGCGGGGTGTTTGGATTTGACTTAGACGGCATCACCTTGTTTATCCTGCAAATAACCCCCTCCCCTCCCCCAAGCAGGAGAGAACAAATCAGGGCTGTGTGTTTTAAGAAGCGAGCCAGGCAAAAAGGAGAAAAAAAAAACGGGGGAGGGAAAGAAACTGGTGTTTCCTTTTTAGATAAACTTGGCGCCTGGAGATAGCGACACATCCCTCATTCCTATGCAGCGTAAAGATGCTGCAGCGAGATGTGTTGGGGGATATTTTGTGTGCGCGCTGAACTTGCCCTTTGATAGCTCCACGAAGAGGCGGTAGAGATCATAGAGATGGAACACTAGAGGCGACACGTGATGCAACCGAGCTATCCTAGAATGTCGCCTCTACTGTTCTATCTCTGTGGCGGAGATACTGTCGGGGACATTCTTGTCGCGTTGAACATCAGAGCCCATGGAGCGTCCTCTGGTTTGATGTTTATCACCGGGGTCTGTTCCCGAGACAGACCTCCCTCCCCCACCCCCACCCTGTCTGGTCTGGGGCGCACACAGCACCACTCACGTACTGATGCCTGTGGTGTCTGGGGGCCCCTTACACCATTCATCTACTATTTACCAGGGCAGCCGACCCTCCAGCTACCCCCCTCCTCCTCCTCCCTCTCCCTCTCCTCCACTGCTCGGGCGGTTGTCGTCAGATTCCAAACATGGCTGATAACACACAGACAATCTTATCTATTCCGCTGTGATATTCTTCTGCTGGCGGTAAACGGCGGTGCATGGGAACTGGGAAACGACAATTATAAGGCCAGACTTGGGTTAGATAACCCCAGATAGTGTGGCAGTAGCAGTAGTAGCCTATCTCTGTTCAGTGGGTTAAGAGAGCCAGTATCTTCACATTAATAAAAGATGATGAATGTGATATATACCGCAGTGTTGGTTTCCCATATGGCACTTTGTTACACTCTCTGTGAGAGTGGATGGCATGAAGGAGCAGGCGGTCGGCTGATCTGAAGGGAAATGACTGGAAGAGAAGCTTATCCATGTCTTTGACTGATAATCAGCTCGTTATCGTGTTGATCATTTACAGCTCTCTCTCTCTCCCTGCCTCTTCCGTTAGCTCCGTCACCGAAGCAAAGCACAGAGCCTGTTAATAGCCTGGCAGGGAGCCACGTTGGAAAGCCGAGTTAAAACGAGGGTTTTTTTTTTTTGCTAGCCCTGGCTAGCCCCGTTCTCACACTTCACTCCACTCTGGGTCCCCACCCCACTTATCAAACCTCCCAGGGAAAAGGGGGGAAAAAAACAACAACATCAACAACATATGCAACCCCGGCGTGAGCCGTGCCCTAGCACCCCAACACGGCTAACTGTGCATGAAATTGAACTGATAGGAATTATTGACCAGAAGGCTAAGGCCCCTAAGAGAGAGAGGGGGGGGGAAGCCTTGTGTGTTACCTGATTGAGTGAAAAATCCTTCGGCCGGCCGCTTTGATGGCTGGCACTTTACCGGGGAAGAGTGATTTAATGGAAGCTGCCAGACCTCATCAATGTCAGCGCTCTCTTGACGAGGGCCCCTTCCCGTCTGCCCCCGCCATACCGCGCTTTATAAAATTGGTAGCCATGACAGGTCCTGATGGACAGACAGCTTGCTTGTTGTTTTTTTTTAACTCCATAAGCGTTGATATTACTGTTCCACCCCTGGATTTGTGGGCCGTTGGGAGGGAGGAACAGAGAGAGAGGGAACAGACTGTCACTGACCACCCCGGAGCGCAGCCTCCTCCCCCCGCACTCTTGCTATTTTAGGCCTCTATAAATAGCCCTATTGGATTTTGCCGGGGTTGATAAGCCTATAATTAATGTGGCCGTCATTAGGCACGGACATGTTCCTCTCTAGAGGGCCCTGCTGGCGAGGTGGAGCGTGGAGAATGGAGGAGACTCTGCTGCCCTTGTTTTAGGGCTGAACTGCAGTTAACTAAGGTCTAGGAGGAGGGAGCTGTGTGGGTGGAAACGAGTCGAGGTCGCCCCGCTTTGTTGTGTTGCGGCCGGGTAGCACGCCGCGTAATCTATCAAAACCCCTTCCGAAGGCCGTTGTGCCGCGTCGTCTTCGGCGGACCTGGATTGCATTGGAATTGCATCATTAATGGCGCCGAAATGATTCCCGGCAACTGTGGGGGGAATCTATTGACCCCCGAGGGAGACTAGAAACCAGACTGTGTTTTTACTCGAGGAATATCTAACTAGAGGTCCCATTACCAGCGCATCAATATACAGCGGCGCGGAGAAAGAGAGAGAACAGGGGAGTTGAGCGAAAGGGAAAGTAATAGCTTATAGCGTTAATGGCAGTCTGAGGGGCTCCCGTCCCAAACAGTGAGCCACCTCATCTCATCTGGGCTGTGTAATTGCCCTCCTGGAAGCTGCCACGCAAGGCGGCAGCCACCGTAGTGAAGAGTGGCAGCTGTTGGATGTTGAGGAGCTGGCTGGGGTCAGCTCCCCAAAGTGGGGCTCCTCGCATCCACGAGATGTCATAATTAATAGCTATCTAGGGGCCTTGGGGGCTGGTACTGTGGGGGACGTGGGGGGGCGGGGGGGGGGGGGGGGGGCAGTGTGAACGGGGAGATTATGTGGGTAAATGGAAGCCCAACAGAAAGAGACGCTAGAGTTATTCCCCCACTTAACATAATGTATACTTATCATCACTTTGCCTTTAGCGGGTAAGCTTCTACTGCCGTCTTTCCCCCCCCCCCCCCCCCCCACCCCCACCCCCCCACTCCCCCCTTCCTTTTCTCAGGGATGTTTTTCTGGCTATTTGTATTAGGTTTCCCTCCACATCTGTCCATATACCTAGAGATATGTCACAGTGGTGTACCGTGGGAACTTCGTTCATCTTTAGGGACCAGCGTTTTCCCTTGTTAAGTAAATATACATGAGCCGCCGTGTAATAGACTAGCTCCCAGCAGCACCTTCAGAGAAATGTCTTCTTTCGCTCTCTCCCTCCCTCCTTCCCTTTCCCCTCTTTTTTTCCCTCCCCTTCCTATCGCCCTCTCTTTCCTCTCCCTGGTCCCGTCTTTCTATCTTTCTTTATTTTTCAATCTCTCTCGCTCTCTAACATGCCGCCTGGGGCCAAATCTCACTCTGTCTCATCTGCTGCTTAATTTCACTGGAGCGGCCTTCAGTAATGAGGCGCCTTGATGTACATTTGCCAATTCCTGCCTCTTCCACTGCGGTATAATTGGGATGTGACTAAGCATGAATACCCAGCACAGGGGCTGGTTGACCCCTAGACGACCCCGCGGATAGTGCTTTTGTCATAATGGAAGTATTATCTCCCATAATCTGGGAATGGAGAGGGATTGTCTGCATGGTTCCAGGGATGAAAATGAATTGATCTAACTCCCTGTTCGTCCGAGGGGCGGGGGGGGGGGGGGGGGGGGGCAGGGTTGGGGAGCTTTTTTGTGTGTGTGTGCTCGTAATCATAACAATTTCTACATGTTTATCTCCACTTTTGTGTGTGTTTATTTTTTTCTGGTGTTTTTGTGATGCAGAAGAAGAGCGTCTGGCAGGCACAGAGGGAGGTTTGATGCTGTGGCAGTAGACAGGATCGCTGTGTGTGTGGGTACATGTGTGCACACGCGCCGGTGTCATCGTGCCTCTCCCTGCGTGGGTGCGCTGTGTACTCAGGCACACGTGAGTGTGTGTGTACATGTGTGCACAATGTGTGTGTGTGTGTGTGTTTGTCTGTTAATGACCCTGTAAAATGACAAGCTGAGCTGGCAGTGAGAGCAGAGCCAACGGTCACAGAGGAAGAGAAGCAGAGAGAGAGAGAGAAGAGTGGGGGGGGATGTTGTTGGATAGGGAGGGGGCGTACTGTGATTCACCATGCTGTCATCAGGGGGCTGAGCCCCTGAGTGGCCCTCTCTATTCCCACCTGAGAAGCCTGCAAATGGAGGGGCCGCGCTGTCATTATTTACAGCCCGCAGCTTCTAACCTTGGATTCGGAGCTCATCACGGCTAAGGGAGAATCAGATTGGACTTGACGTGTACCCGAGCCAGTGACCTTGATAAGTGTGAGGTGCCTGCAGCAGGAGGTCGAGGAAGAGGAGCGCGCTTCTGTCTGCTTTCACTGTTGATTGCCGTGTTTTTGTTTGTGTGTGTGTGTGTGTGTGTGTGTTTGTGTGTGTGGGGGAGGTGGGGGCATGGGTGAATGAATGAACCATGACTCAAGCTGACACAAGGTACATTGCAGGGAATTTCGTGGTCGCAGAGGCAGCACTCATATCTGCGGTCATTATCGTTTGTTTTTCTTTTGGAAAAGCACAAAACTATGTACCTAATCCGCCATCTTTATAATTGGCACAAACAGTCTGCAAAACACACCTGAGCCTTGCCTGAAGCCAGATTTTTTTTTCTACACAGTCTTTTCTTCCTCATATTATCTACCTGGAGAGTTGGGGCGAGAGCAGGAAAAAAAAAGTTTCTTAGGATGGGTGATGAAAATGCATTTTTCTTCCCCACTGAGATGCTATTTGGTTGTGTGAAATGATTAATTTCACACATATACAGGTCATCCCTGAAAGCAGCAACATCTCATTCACAAGGGGCCCCCGTCAGCAACAAAACAGGAGGCTGCAATAAAACGAGCAAACATAGCAGCGCGTACGTCAATAAATCTTTGGAGGTTAAACCTGAGTGCGGGAGAATTTGAGCGGTCCGTCTCGCGGCAGAAGTAAAAGTCACCGAGTGCACTAGGACTGGCAGGAACAGGAAGTAGCCACCAGCCAATAGGAGGGGCCGTCTCCATGGCAGGTAACCACTCTGACAGAGTGGCTGTGTTTGCAAAGGTAGGATGGGACCTTGAGTTGTGGGGTTTGTGCAAATAAAAGAGATGGGTCTGTTTTTAGCTCCCCGGGACGCGGGAGCGCCTCCGAAACAGCGGAGCCTCTGTCTAGAGAAGGGATAGGTCCAGGGTTGGTATGTCCCCCCCCCCCCCCCCCCCCGTAGCCCCCTCATTAAAAAACTGCAAGTTGTGTTTGCTAGGAAGCGACAGTTTGTATACCATCTGCCTTCCGATGAACTTTATGTGACAAACAGTCTTCTGTTTGAGAAATAGGAGCTATCTGTGTAAGTATGCTGCCACACTCTCTCATTCTTTCTCTCTCTCTCTCCTCTTCAATCTACAGTGGATGATCCAAAAGCCCCACAAGGTGGCCACGTTCTTTGGCTGCATCGGCGCCGACCACTTTGGGGAGATCTTGAAGCAGAAGGCCGACGAGTGCCACGTCGACGCCCACTACTATGAACAGACAGAGGAGCCAACCGGCACCTGCGCTGCCTGCATCACCGGGGACAACAGGTCAGGATACACCCAATTGCCTCGCACCAGGAAATAAAACCGCCATTTCAGATGTTTTGTCTTTTTGCTTTAGTTTAGTCCTCGCACGTTTGTTCGGGCTCCACGGAATCTTTAGGGCTGGAAGTCATAACTGGGAAATCATACCTCGGCTCTCATGTCAAAGAAAAAGAGCAGCATGCGTGTTTTTTTTTTTTTCTTCAGGTCCCTGCCGACAGAATGAGTTGTCATCCATCTATAGGCTGTCATCCATAGTGTTAGATGGCCGGGGTGTCCCAGCCCTCACCTGTCAGCCCCCGCTGTTGTAAAGAGATCTTAGCGACCATGGGGGCCCCCCGTCTCCCGCTAGCGGCTTAATTTCAGACAGAAGAGGTCGTAGCACTGACTTCCACCCACCACCCCTCCTTCCCCAAGGGCCCTGCTTTACGAACGCCACCCCCCACAGCAGCAGCAGCAGCAGCAGCAGCCCAGCGCTCCAGTGCACGAGGAGCCTGGTGTGGATCAATAAGCCCCCTTACTAAGGACTGGGCTCACTCTCGCCCTTCATCCCCAGCTACCGGAGGTGTCAGTCAGCTGGCACGGCCGCCGGGGAGCCAGTCCCTCTGAATGGTCTTAGTGGGCCTTGTTTGATGTGGGCTCTGACACCTGAAAAGGTCATGCGCTGTGCTCGGGGAGAGGCGCGGCGTAATATTTCTTACAGGTGTTTAACAGACAGCTCAGGAGGCCAGGGGAAAGGTCGTGGGCAGGGCCAGATTGGCCGGGGAGATGGCTTTGAAGGATTGGAGTCGGCGAAGTCACATCCCCCCTCGGGCGTTGATTAGCAGCGGCCTCCTGAAGCTCAACCTCCCCCTACTCGAGCGAGGCCATTTGAATTCCATCCCCTTCCTGCCATCATGCTTTTGATGCAGTTCACGATCTCTACTACTTTTGCTCCCACTAATTCCTTTTTTTGACATTTTTTTCAGTAGGATGAGTAAACATTCGTCATATGGTCTAAACACATTCCTATGGGCTGGTCTAAGTAAGGCGGGACCTGACATTTTGACCTTCAGCCGTTCATGTAATATTGCTCTCAAATGCTATGTAACCAATCATACAATTTGTTCCCCTGGCCATGTAATCGCCGTGCACCGCGCTGTCCGGTGGACTCATCGGGTAATGACACTCACTTTACCTGTCATAGCCGCCGTGACCTCCCAGTCCATTAGTGGAATTCAGGTCAAGCCCACAGTCTCAACGCCCGCGTCATGATATGACACTAGAACCATCAGCCTGGCCCGTGAACCCGTGTAGCTCGACGCTCCTCTTTGATGCTAACTCGGACAAGCAGGTTTTCAAATCCTTGCAATGTGAGAATGGATCGTCCCCACATGCCCCCCCATCCCTCCCCAGGTTCCTGCACAGATGCCATTGTGGAGGGAAAGATGATGTTGTTATTCTATTGGTTCCTTTTTAAGTGGTGAAGAGGAGTGCACTCATTTTGATGGAAACACACAAAGAGGCAGAAGCACTGGCTAATGAGCGATGTTAAGATCACACACCTGCTTCTGTCTCCTTTGCCCATGTCCTTGACTTGAGTGTTCATTTGGTAATGCCTGTTGTTTTCCTGCCTTGGTTAAAAATGAAGCCCTTTCCAAAGTAATATGATAATGTGGCTTTATTAAGGTGGCTGGATGTTAGCCTTCAACATTCCCCTGCCTGTTTAATCGTCTGCTTTATTTGAGCTGCAGTGAATGATAGCCAATTTTAAAAGTAGGGAACAAAACGCAGTGACTTTATTTCACCTTGCCCCAGACGTTCTAAGAAACCATTATCATCCTTTTATATCACGAAAGAACAAAGGAAAGTCTGGGGGCGAGTGTTTTTAGGGATGTTTTTGAGGCAAAATTAAGATGGATGATAAGCGGAGCGGAAGATTTATGGGGTCTGTCTCGGCAGGTCCCTTGTTGCTAACCTGGCAGCGGCAAACTGCTACAAAAAGGAAAAACACCTGGACTTGGACAGCAACTGGGATCTGGTGGAGAAAGCCAAGGTCTATTATATTGCGGTAAGTGAGACACTCTACATTCAAATGACTGTTCTCCGACTTCATTGCCAGAAGAGGACAAAATGTTAAGAGGCTTTATTCAGGAAATGCCTCAGCGCGCCTTCTGCATTGTCAATATATTCATTCATCCTTTGTCGAGCGAGATAAGCTATGTTACCTACTGAGACAATACTGTGCAATTTCCCCATTTTCCTACCCTCTTTGTGTATGAAGGCGCAGCACAATGTGAAATTGTTAGACATGCAATGTATTCATTCTGTTCGTTTTAATAGGCAGACAAGCCAACAGGTGCTGCAAGAGTGTGAAAATTGATTATACAAGTTCATGGCCTCTACTCCTTTTCACACAATACAAAATGTACACAGACGGAAACATACACCCACTGAGGCGACTACCCACACCTGTGCGTACACACGCACGGACGCGTGCACGGTCACACCACCACACACACACACACACACACACACACACGTACTGAAATAGAAACACAAACCACTGAGGTAATGGCTTAACTTACTGGGTTGGGGATAGAATGGCCAGCTATTCTCTGGTTTCACTGTTGGGGATTACGTTTAACTCTGGCGGATCAAGCTCGTCTCTGATCTTCCGTCAAGACTATAGCCCTGAAATCGCACTGCATTCCATGTCTTTAAACAGTTCATTATCAACATAAATCAACATTATAGCTTTGCCACCGCCGTTCTTTTCTTTAAGACAGCCCACAATGTCACTTGGTTGCCTGCCCTTATTTGACTATAGTCTAGTAAAACGCTCGAGGTTTTGTAATGAGCTTCTCTGGTCCCAGAAATAAACATCCCCCCCCCAAAAAAAAATCCTCCTCTGCCGCCGCAGTGCCAAAAAGCAGATCGCTCTGTCCTCTAGAGTTTGTGTGGTCTCATTTTTTTTTCGACCCTGCTTCACATTAGCAAACATGGCGCATCCGCTGCAAATTGGCAGCTGGTTTTTGCCCACATCCGACAGTCTATGTGAAGGGGAAAAGCTTCCGTGGGATTGGAGATGGAAGGGGCACAATTGGGTGTTTGTCAGTGCTCAGAATCTCAACGCCATATTCCGGCATCCCTCCTGGGCCTCTTTGTCAAAACAGGGGATCATTCGCTTTATTAGAGTCCCATTTGCACTTCTAGAGTACTTAGCCGGATACACTGCCACAGCCATTTGCACTTAATACTGTGTGGCGTGTCTAGACCAGTGTTCACAGCGGCCCCGTCTCTCCATTAACCTTGTCGAGAGCACTCAGACGTATTTACCCAATTTACAACCGAATCGTAGATACCCTCTCTCTCTCTTTCTCTCGCTCTCTCTCTCTCTCTGCAGACTCTGCCACGTATTAATGTGCTTTGTTGATTTTCATTAAACGAGTGTTCTGTGGTATGCACAGCCTTGTCACGCTCTAATCTGTAAATCAGATTACCCAACCGTGTGAGAGCGTGTTGCCAGTGCGTGCCTCTGTGTAGGTAGGGGCATTTGCATTTGCACAAATGTAGACATTCACATGTGTTTAGGTGTGCGTGTGCATGCATGTGTGTGCGTGCACGTGCGTGTACGTTAAAGAGGTGATTGATGATTCTTGGCAGAGGTTCTCAAGGTGCCTGCTACTATGTGGTGTGATTGGATGAAAACAGAATTATTAGAGGGCTCGCACAGCCAATCTGGCTCATCCAGCCGCAGCCCTAGCAGCAGCAGCGGGGCTGGTGGCAGACGCAGAGTAGGGAGGCAGCAGCGCTGCCATTTCTCACAAAGAGAGAATGTTGAACTACTGCCAAATGTTTGGTGGCAGGCTGTTGCTAGGAAAATCTAGGTCCTTAGGCAAATCATTGCACAAAGAGCGGTAACAAAAGCCAGCAAGGAAGGGGAGATGGCTAAACACAAGCAAAAGCAAAGGGGGCTGCGTCTTTTTTTTTTTGGGGATACCAACGGTGCCGCGTCGTTGTTTACCGTTTTTGTATCCTCTCTTATTTTTTTCCCCTTCCCGAGCAGGGTGAACATCAGAAATGGAGGGGGATTTATTGTGTGGTGGAGATTCGGCAGAGAGATGACTGACTCTAATTGGAGGAGGTGATGTGTGTGTGCTGGCCCAGTTAGCCTCTTCTCTCTCCCTCCCTCCCGCCATAGCGCCTCTCTCCGTCCCCATCCCCCCTTGTCCCTCCATGGACATTATCTCTTTCGCTCTCTCTCAAGCCTTCCCACCCTTACTCAAGTCCCCCCCCCCACCCCCCACCCACACCCCTCGCTTCCTCTCTATCTCCACTCTCTCTGCCACATAAAACTCTCTCAAACACGCACTCACGCAAACGGACTCTTTGTACAGAAACACACGCAATCTGCAGCACACCACTGCACTTGTTTTTCTTACCACTAAGCGCTTCGCCCTTTAATTTGATCTCCGCAGCTTGATGCATCCTCCATGATGCCACTTTGAATTAACCTATGGTTCTACCAGCACTCCTTTGGCCTGGCTAATAAAATGCACTCATGTAACTGCAGCCATTTACATTCACAGGGAAATAGCTCTCATGTTTTCCCTTTTTTTCCCCTGGCCGTGCATGAAGCCAGTACAATGGAAATGCTGGAGAAGGAGACGCACGAGACAATTGACTGTGAAAAGGCCTGTTAATGACTGGGCGCAGATGGTCAGAAATAACCCAAGGATACAGGAGACACGGGGCTCTGCCAAGTCGTCTGCTACGGAGAACTCGCCCAATGAGAAATTAGCTGCACCACTGTTAGGTCACACAGCCTTTCACAGCTATGGAACCTGGCCATGGCTGCCTCTAGCCAACAGCCCCGTTCACGTAGCACCGCTAGCGGTTAGCCACACCCTGGCTAAACAGCCGTCCAACCTGCCCCAGCGGCACGGCGACTTGAAGTAGCTGCATTAATGCCACCCTCTGTTAGCAGTGCCACACAGCATTAATTGGCATTTGTATTTTTGCCCTCACTGCGGGGGAAAAGATGGGTTCAGCCACAGTCTGTAGCATAATATTCAAGAAAAAGGAAGTGGAGGGGAGGGTGATGGAGAGGGGGGGGGGAAGCGCAACACTAGCTGGCACCACAAGCCGCATGTCAGCCGGCTACTCCCCGGAATGGCACACACATACGCACACACTAATGCACATACACACTAGTAGACTTTAAACATACACCCACACACCAGCGTGCACACAGGCACGCGCACGGAGCTTGCTCCGCCCCGCCAGCCCCTGCAATTTGCAGCCAAAAAAGCAAAGGCAAAGGATCTCTACACACACATACACTTACACATACTTCCTTATACACACCGGCACAGGCACACACATGCGCTCAGACGCACTCGCACTAACTGACACCTCATCAGCCAGCCAACAGGCTGATTAGCACAGAGGTGACTGCGGCTGCCTGTCTGTCCTCCCAGCTCACAGGACCACACTGTCCTCATGCTGACCTTGAGCTCCTCTCCTCTCCTCTCCTCTCCTCTCCTCTTTCACTGCCTCTGCTTCTGCTCTGCCTCTTCTTCTTTTCCCTGTCTTCTCCACCCGTACTGCACCACTCCGCACTGCCCCTGTCCTTTCACATAGCCAGGAAGGGATCACGAGGCAAAAACACAGGCAGTGGAGAGAGAGAGGGAGGGGGGGGGGGGGGACTGGCAGTCTCCCTCTTTGTCTGCAGGCGATCGGTTACAGTCTTGGTTGCCGCTGAAATTTAATCCCCACCGCATTTACATGCCAAGTTTGACTTCTGGCAAGCCTTATTAAATAGATTTGTAAATGCATTTCATCTTGATTAGAATCCATCCTCGAGGGATCAACATTTTTTTGCGCCTTGCTTGTTTTTCGTGTTACCCTCTGCCGGTTTTAAATGTGCGAATCAACCCCCTTCGTGTTACTTTGGTCAGATTTGTTTTGTTCTTTTAAGGAAGGGGTCTCGGGGACAAAGGACGTTCGGTGCCAAGTCGCCGACGGTCCGCGGGCGAGCCGCTCTGTCAGTGGGTCTCCATCTCTGGAGGTCACGACAGTGGGAGAGCCACCCCGATGATGTGTCTCCTCCTTATTGGTCTGACACCACCACGTCTTTTGTGTGAGAACAATGTCATTTCAACTTGCGTCTAATCAGATGGCGTTTGTATAATTCGCCAACAAGCATCCGATGAACATGAATTCATAATTGTTCAATTACAAGCCTACTGGATCTTATTTATTGGTTTATTTTTTTTTTCTCCTCCATGGCTCGTTCTAATTATAGGATTTCAATCCTGCAGCAATCAAGTGATAAGGGTGAGGCGTTTAGTGTTTGCTGTCACTATATAATTCTCTTGACTGTTAAACATGCGTCTGGGAGGGGACGTATTTGTCAGACGGCCGTATATGGAAGTGCACCTGCCTAATTGAGCAGTAATGAGCTGTCAGGAGTGCAGACTGGTGATTGGCTCTCTGCGCGAGGGTTTCTGCCTGTGGGACGAATGGGCTGGACCTGCCCTGCAGGAGAACCAGCCAGCCCCACCGCTTTGCAAGCCTGGGTGGGTGGAGTAGAGTTAATGGGGGTGGAGAGGCCAACCGAGGCGGGTAGAGAAGTCCACTGGCTTTCCCTCGTCCTGGATGCCTCCTCCAGGAGACTTAGCTTGGACTCTGTAAGAAATATAGTCTCGACACAGTATAATGGGGGGCTCTCCCAGATTGTAAAAGTTATGTGTATGATTAACTGCAATATAAACACGCTACGATTTGTAAAATCAAGGCACCCAATAGGAGGGATTGTTTATGTGGCAAGATGTTAGAATCCACCCTTATGGAGGAAAGCACTGTGGCAAAGTTCCCTTCTTGTTGAAAAGTATCCATTCTGAAGTGGTTTTGCGTGTCTTTTCCCTGTTTTTGTGAGGTTTTTGTTAAGTAAACACAATTTAAGCTGCCGTACAACTTGGATATTATTTTCAGACTTTGAAGTCATATCTTTCCATATTAAAGCTACATTACAATGAGAAATAATAGCTTTATTCCATTGTATCTTAAGTAATTGCCGTGGGGGGGGGGGGGGGTTTGGATGTTGGCGGTCGTCCAGTCTGCAGTCTATATTACTATTCCAGCGTGCTGTAACTTTCTCCTTGTACACCCACGTTACCTTGTAAAAGCAGGTTTTCTTTTTCAGCAGGGAAAACACTCTGTCCTTTCACCCCGAATTACTGTGTGCATCTGTGGCTCTGGAACGAGTTTATTCTTCTCTGCTGTGCTGTGAGCGGGATGAATAGTTCAGACTTAATGCTATGCTACCTTCAGTCACCTTGTCCCTCTGCCCTTTTTCCATCAAAAGCACTGCATTGCTGTGTTCCTGAATCATAAGACTAAAGTCATAAGAGGTTTGACTTGAGGCAAAGGCTGCGCGATCCTTTGCACGGCACAGAATGTTCCTCGCACTAATCAGAGGCCGTGGCTAAATTGATTGAATTGTCACAGTAATTATTTGTCAAGTAACATTGCCGAGAACATGAATAGTCACACTGTGTCTGATGGCCATGTGTTGATATGCTCACAAGGGAGCCAGGAGACCTGCTCCACTGGGTAAATAACTGATTAAGATTGTGATTATGGAGCCACTGGCGCTTTAGGGTAGTGTGTCTCCTGGGCAAAAAAAACATATTGAGGAGCGTTTAGTGTCACACTTTATTATATCATCGCATTGCTTTCAAAGTGGAGCGAAAGATCATGTGAATCACGATATAAGATAATATTACTTCGCACCAATCCAGCTGGAAATCCCCCGGTCAGTTTTGACAGGTCCTGAAACCTTAGTTCACGAGGGTTTACAACAGATCAGCGTGCCTCTGTGAGGCAGATGCTGGTGGACATGACTTGTGGATAATTGCTTCCTTCTGGAAGGTTTCATTTTCTATCCCTTTTATGTTGTTGTGATATGTTTACAGTCCATAATACGCCTGTGCATATCTTTACCATGCCAGTTTGGCAGGAGTCCATTTTAAACTCCATGTCTGCCTTTTTTTTCTTCATGTCTTTAATATATTCCAGAGACTAATGCCTTCATTGCACATTAATGATTTGATAACTGATGAAGAGCATTTTGGCTAAAGTCCTCCGCTGGGCTACGCTGCCCAGGCCTCCCTCAACAGAGGCTCTGTTTTCATTGAGCGTAGATAGGCTCCCACATGTGGTAGGGAAGTGTTTATTTTTCATACATTCGGGCACACTCAGATATAGTATGCTGACCTTATCTATTGTCTCTCAAGTGTATATTGTAAGCAGCTTTGGGGGCTTTATAAAGACTTAGCCGGTGGTGTTGCCGCTGCTCTGGTGGAACATTTGGACCTCTGGCAAGTGTCACATTTTCAGCGGCACATTAAATCTCTTAACCCAGTTCTATTTTTTAGTATTCCTGCACCCTCTCTAGCTCGCTCTCTCTCCCTCTCCCTCTCCCTCCCTCACTCTTTCTCTCTCTCTCTCTCTCTCTCTTTATCTCTATCTATCCCCCATCCTTTCTCTCTCTCTATGGACCAGCATAGCTAACAAGCTGGCTGTGATTTATTTTTCATGTGTTGCATTGTTAGTCACAATCATTTTTTCTTGGTCTCCGGGATCAGAACTGTTGTGCCCGTGGCTAGCCTGGTGCCTGGCCCCTCAGGGCGCAGTGGTGAGGCAGCCAGAGCAGCTGCACATCCAGCCCCGGCAAAGTCCTGCTCCAGCTCCACTGAGCAGGGCCCTAGTGAAGGGCCAGCGTCACTTTGATTAGCGTGCCCGTCTTTATTGGCCGGCTTGAATGTCAACTACTGTGAGCCCAGTCGTCTAATGTCCTCCGCCGGCCAGCGAGGCCGTTCCCCACAATCACTGATAGGGCCGTGTGTTCCAATCTGGGGACAAAGCCAAGGCAGAGCTCCAAAGTGCCAAACAATTGTCCTCTGTAAATAAAAAACAGACATCTCCTTTCGACGCTATATGTGCGTGCCTCAGTTTCAAACGTGGTGGCGCAATCACATTTGAAAGCATTTTGTGATCCAACATAACAAGGGGGGTTGGGGTGGGATGGAGGGGGAGGGGTGCAATCAAAACAATAACTGTGGTTCATTTTGACAAAGCCCTTGGCTCGCAATTGTCAGAAGATGTGAGCTGACTCATCCACACAATAAGGGCATGTATCCCTGGGAGCGAAGGGCGAAAAGCTATGATGAATCTTCTCCTCTGTACTCTCGCTTCTCCGCCGAGGCTGCATGGATTAATTACATGACTAGTAGCTAGTTTAGTCCCATTATTTATTTATCTTAAGAATAATTTTTTGCCTGTCTAGATTTTATTCCGCTCGAGATTTTTAGGCCTCATTTGCGGAAAATAAGAATGCATTGATTATTTTCCATTGCGAAAAATACCCCCGCCAACTGAAGAATAACATACCTTCCCCCTAATTGGTTTGTTTATCTTCGGCAACAGACTCTAGGTTTGTTTGGACGCTGGCTGGCAGGCTGGCTGGCTGGCTGGCACACACAACTCCTCAGCTCCTCGGCATGATTACTCACCTTGGGAGAAGTCTACTGGAGCAAGGTTGATGTTCCTTGCAATAACATCAGGCTGTCATTCTCCCCGCTTATGTGACATCATTTGCCAGACAGACAGATTTGTTACAGGAAAAATAAATTCCGTCCTCAAACGGGATTGATTTAAGGACATGTAGGGGAGTGGGGGGGCAGGGGGGGTTAGTAAGCGATGGGGGGTGGGGGGTCTCCAGAGATAATTCAACCACTCACAGGGTTCAGACTGGATCTAAAGAAGCTGCCAACACACGATGGATTCTGGCATTATGTATAATTGATGCAGTGTATGTTCTAGGTGTCAGCTCTAAAGGAGGAGCTCGGACAATATCAACTAATAAGCAATTTTTCCTCTCCAAGGCAAGTTTCATTTTTTTTGTATCTGTCCTCCTCTGGTTTGGGGGCTTATCTTTTCAGTCCAGGATGCCCGTTGAAAATGATTGTTTTCTCTGAAGACACTTCGGGAAGTGTCGTTTTAAAAGCACATTCTGTTCTAGCACCTATTAGGAGTCTCGGTCCACAGCAGATCCCATCTGTGTAGTAGACTGTACATCCTGAGCTATCGGGATGAGCCATCTTACACTTGACACCTAGCACATTAATATTAGGTATGGAAGACTCCATCCTGCTGAAAGCAGCATAACAGGGTTAATGCAACGCTTATCCTCTGGAAATAATGCTCCTTATTGAGCGGGTTAGACGCCGACATTGAATGGAGCCACGAGGAGTGATGTGCATCATCCTGTTTCTCGCCGCTTCCGCAACAGTCACTATTTGCATTCCGCTAGCTCAAAATGTATTGATTTTGCCTGCTGGCGTCAAGCTGTTCATCCTCTTCGGCTGCTGCCCCCAAGAAAGCTTCGGGTCCATCATCAAGGTCCTTCAGCTAATGACAGTCCTGCCCCTGAAGTCCCATTGATGTGCCTTATCGTTCAGTGTCCTACTGTATGATAGGATTTCACCCCAGAGCGTTTTGAGTTGGCTGAAGTGACAATAACAGGACATGAAACACAATGTGGCAATACCCTCTGCCGGCCTGTCACCTAGAGACGATGGCATTAATGTGGCTCGGTCCACCGGCTTTGATGGTGACCAATCTGCATCCCCTCTCGTCGGATCTATTAGTGTTACAGTACGTACAGCGTGTTCCTCGCACGCTTTGCGGTTCAGACCGACCAAATGGCGAGACGGGGGAGAAAAAGCTTTTGTAGCCTGCCATTTCTCTTTGATAGAACGTAATTGTTCTGAAAAGCAGGTTTTTATTCTGTATTTTATCCACAGGAATTCTTTCTCTGTAGTGCAGAAAAATGGCTTGATTCGTGTTATTTTGCCTCCCACTCCCTAGCCACTCTTGGCCATGAATGCTGCTGGTTGGGCAGGCTGGGAAGTAAACAGGATATGTCCCTGCATGGGGTCCTGGGGCCTTACAATGCAGTGGGAATTTAAATCAAGCAAAAAACTAAAAAAAAAGATTGTAATTCACAGGAGAGTCTCCTTGAACCCTTTACATGATTTGATTGTAAAGAGGTTAAGGGGAGTTAAACAACTATAATAATAAATCTGTCAACATTTTAATAAGATGTGCCCTTTTGTATTGGGAATTATTATACCACGGGGCCGGGAAGAGGCTAACACCGGCACCTGAGAGCAGGTTACTCTGTTCTTTCAGGTAAATTGCTGTTAGCACTGTTTTGTTTTAGTTCTTTTTTTAAGCTGACATGATAACCTTATCAATCAAGACTGCTCCCTTCTCTGCCAAGAACTGGTGGCATTGATGTGTTTCAAGTTCTCTCTTGTCCTGCCGCTTAATGGGAGTATTATACAAACAATTCACCGCTGCCTCCCTGGCTTTTAATGAGCTGATAACGCCTCAATTATGGAGGAAAGTCTGATTTCTCATTTACATTCCCGGGCCCGTGTTTCACTGCACCCAGCGGAAATGTATTTACATGATTTAGGAGCGTGTCTCCTTGGTGTGAGGTGGTCTACTGAATGTTTTCCTGAGTCTCTGTGTGTTTTTCTTCTTAGCGCGGGGACACGGGAGATAGATTAGATTAGATACAGTAGATGCCGCGTGGCCCGGGCCGTTTGTGTGCAGAATGTGATTTAGTCGTAGGGCCTGAGACAGGCGGCGCTGCTGCTGCCGGGGGCCCTGTGATGAGTGAGGGGACAGACTGACAGTGACAGCAGGGTGGTAATGGGTCTCAATGAGGAGGAATAGCCCCCTGAACAATGCCCTCTTAGTGGTCTCTGAGAGCCCCTGTCTGAAAACTCGCACAATGAGTTTGTCTTTAGAGCCCGTTTGGGCAGTCTCATCCCTTGAACCTCACGGAATGAGGAAGATTTGACGACAGTCAAACTTTTGTGTTTCAAATATGTATTTAGGTCAGCGACAAGAAAATGGGAAATATACAGTATGTTTGTAGTTAAACTGTCCACTGGTCATGGGATCTTTACTGACTTGGCATGCAGCCATGTACACGTCGTATTACATCTCCAGTTAGTTTTCATACATATTTGCTTCTCTTGCTCCCCCCTGTCCCCCTGTTTTTTTTTTCTTTCTCAAACCAAAACATTGTGTCCAGAACCTTGATTTTGTAACACTGCAGTTCATAAAAAATATATACACTCCGTTCTTTTCCCAACTATGTGCCTCTGATCCTCGTGTCATATCATATCCATGTCACGTCTCTGTGTGAATTAATTATGTAGCCAGCAGCAGTTGAGAAGGCAACATTGACGCATCTCAACTCAAAATCCTGTGCAGATTACTCACACCTCAATGGGAATTATAAGCGTGATTTAATTGAGGATAAGAAGCCACTTTAACGTTTAGTCTTGTGAGTAAATAATTCTCAACCTCTGTGTACAGTAGGCATTCCAGCGGAGACATTGCTCCCCTTTTGGCGGTCTCTCGCCTCCCTGGGCTACATTTTATTCCTGACTCGAGTCATTGGTTCCCAGTCTCTCTGCCCACCTATTGTGGTCACTTTTTCTGGTCCAGTTGAGTTGCATGACCCCGGGTCGCCCTGCTTGTGTTTGGTTTCTCTTGTAGTCAACTGCATTCACTGAACATTGAATGTGTTGTGGACAAACGGCACCCAGTAGAACCCCATTGGAAGAGTCCCAAATTGCAAAGGTAATTTATTTCAGAGCTCGCCAAATTGTTTGTGAGTAAGAGCTCATTGTGCAATATCAAATCATTCAGTGCAGAGTGATTGTGTATACACCCGACATTGTTTGCGATGTCTGCTTATGTTTGTGAGTCCCCTCTGTGCTCTGATCTTGTGTGGCTATCACGATACATGGATTGACTTTTTCCTTGAGTTAATATCAGTAGAAAAATAAATTAAGAAATAAAATGACCCTAGATGTCTATTTCTCTTGCAGTACAGAGCTGTTCTCATCTCTCTTCCATAACGACGGTCTCTCCTGGTTATATCCACTACAAACGCTTATGCCATTTTAATCTGCTTCAGGGACCTCACTCAATGTTTTGCATTTGAAAAAAAAAGGAAACGCATCACTGTTATTCCTCACGTCAATCTTCTCCTGCAGATATGTAGAGCTGAACCTTTGTGATCCAAGCGCCTGGGAGGTAACCCTGTCGTTGCCAGCCGTTTGAGTCAGCATTGATCCTGTGTGTTCAGTAACGTCCTGAAATGATTGTTTTACCGCTACATGATTGCAGTGGGGTTTTGTGAGCGTAATTGCGTGTTCAAAGCGCAGATCCATGAGTATAGCCTGGGGATAGGTTCTCTGTTGAAGCTGACACTTCAGTGATATTATGAAGTCATCATGTCTCATTTGCACAGGCCTCTTTTGTAATTTACCCTCAATCCAGGGAACACTCTGTGGCTCTGCAGCACAATGCTCTCCCTGCTTGCATTGTTCACGCTCATTGGAAGAGACACTGAGTGAATGGGACTTTGAGCTTTCGTAACGTACAGCCCCGTTCCTGTCATGGCAGTCTGCGGGTAATGGTTCCAGCTCCGTGGCATTTTGCTTTAAGTTTGATGCACTGCTCTAAGTATTGCACCATACAGAAAGAGTGCATGCAGCCCAAGCAACTTGTTTTCAACTCAATACTGTCGGACTGGTTTTTGATTGAAGTGCTGGACAGATGTATGAACTCCAAAACATTGCGTGTTCTGTTTGGGGTGAGAGGGCTGAGGTGAAACATCCACAGAGGAAGGATTTGGTTTTTTTTTTCCCACATGCTGCCCAGACATGATAACACGTCTAGAGCTTGTCTGTGTGGATCTTTGAAGATGCAAATGTATCAACCACATGTAACCCACCACCTAGAGAGCGTCTTAGATGCTCAACTGCCTTTCTCACGCCTCTTAAAACCCTGCTTGTAAAGCATGCAGTTCTATTCAGTGAGCAGATTAGGTTACGCCTTATATGGATTAATTTATGCACACTTGATCATTGAACCTAAGAGGCACTCTAGCCGTACTAAAAACCACACTATTGATTGGAGACATTTATTGGTACATTCATTGAGCACGTTTTTGTTCACACACACACACACACACACACACACACACGTATTATTATAAATATACTTTTTGATTTATCTAAATATATTTATATCTGTTATGTGTGTTGCATCATGGGATGCCTCAAATGACATATTTTCAGGTTTTTACCTATGATATACTATCTGATACAGACATTGCAGATGTAGACATTCTTAAACCTCTGTAGATTTGAAGTTTTAAATAAAGGATCATTTAGATTAACTTTAAAATTCATCACCTCGTCTAGCAGCGTGACAAGTCATGTTCGCTGGCTCTCAGTTTAAAATCTGAAGCGAAAAGGCAGAGTGACATATTCAGTCTTGCCATGGAAAGAGTGACTTACATGGTACCAGTTGAAAGGTGGTACACTCTTTCCGATGCCCACCCAGTCTGTCAAGCCAACTGACAATGAATCAATGAGTGTGTGGACGGTGTGAAACATTTATAGGTGCCCCCTGCTCGAGGCCAATTAGGGCAGACTTGGTGGCACCTGCCTTCTAAGCCAGGGGAGCCCCTTGCATTGTCATATCAATATTCCTCTGTTGATCTCCAGCAGAGACAAGTCCGGCTGCTCTTTCCACACATGCTAATTTGCATTCCCCAGTGTGTGTGGGAGATGCCAGGCCGGCTGCCTCTCCCTTGTTCTCAAACCCACTGTTGCCTCTCTTTTTTTTTTTTTTTTTTTTTTTTTTTTTGGGGAGAGAGAGGGAAAGGTTTCTTTATTCCTGGCATGCCAGAGAAGGACCCTCTGAGGATTACATTGGCTAAGCCCTTATCACTCCAGGAAATTCACTGCCTGCTTAAAAAAGTGGTAGGAGGAGAAAATCAAGGGGAAGTGTTATTCTTTTTAAGTTTCTCCCTATTCCCATGGAAAGTTATTACGGGTTTGAAGAAAAGTCCTTTTTTTGGCACTCAACTTTTCTCGTAACTGCATTTAATATTTCACCCTTTTTTTTTTTTTCAACTGGCTGGTGGAATTTCAGAAGTGGAAAATGTGAAGGCAGGTGCTTGTGAAAGAGGAGGCTCAGGGAGGGCTGCGCTCACTGGGAAGCGATGTTAAACATCCAGGGGAAATGTTTGTTATTCTAAGGGGATACCACCATGGTAACGGCTTTTAGAGACTCCCAGGGCTTTGTGGGAAGTGTATACAAGCTTTCATCAATCTCCCCAAATTTCTTTGGAGGTTTAATGAATATAATCAATCCTTTCTTCAAGTTGTCACCTGCTCATCTACATAAATATTATATAGAAATGCTAGGACAATAATTTACTTTTTGGAGTTAGTTTACTTTTTTTTGTGTTATAATAGCGCATTGGTCTGAGCCATAACATTTTGAGCGAGTGAAAATGTGAATTCATTAGAGTTATTAGTATTAAGTTGGTAGGACTGTTCAAGTGTTGCTGGAGAACCCAAGCAAAATATTCTATCTGCTGCACCTTTTTCAGTTGTATAATAAACCCTCCAACTGAGACCAAAGCACTTGCTTTGCAATACTTGAAAGTATTACATGTCTGTCTTCAACCGTATACATTTTACAAGTTCAGACAGAGGTAATGAATTATGTTTTTTTTTTCTCTCGTTTTAATACCTTAACAGGGATTAACAGGCAGTAGAGTGAACTCATTTATAAGTCTGGAAAAGGAAAACCTTTTTGAATGACGAGCCCTGATGTTTAAACGGCTCCAATAACTTGTAAGCCCCTCTCAGTTTTATACCTTACACTCTGCAGATTTCTTTAAGTGGCTTATGTGAATTGCAATTGCTTCATTGAAGCCGGGAATACACAGAATCCCCCCCCTGGCCCTGGCTAGGTAACAGTGCATTTAACTCGGGCATGTGGTGATGCCGTGCGATTTCTTATCTGCTGGCATTTCTGTCTGATAGGAGTAGCCAAGAGGTGATATAGTTGGCTACAAGTCATACCCAGCATTGCAGTACAGTCTAACTACCCCCCCCCCCCCCCCCCCCCACCACTCCCTCTGAAATATTATGCTTTTAGCTTGCTGTCTTTTTTTCTTGGCAACTTTTTACGACTGTAGTGGAGACAGAGACCGGCGTGTTTGCTCGTCTTGGCCAAAGGCCAAAGGATCTTTCTGATATAATCCCTGCCATCGATCAGACTTTGTTTACTCTTACATGGGTTCTCTCCCTTCAAGCAATTAGGAGGCAACCTTCCACCTCCAGCTCTTCAGACTAGCTTTATACGTTTATCTTTGCCCTTAAGTGGTTATTTTTCATTTTCAGGGTAGGCCCCTAGATGTGTGGGTGTTTTCTGATGCACATGTACACTTCAGTCATACAATGACATACTATGTTTTCATTTTGGAAGTTTATATTTTTTTTTTCTTCTTCTTTCTGAAAATGTATTTTATTAAGTACTTGGAGTCTCCCATTCACTGACTGTAACCAGGCATACCCTGTGTGTGTGTGTGTGTGTTTATCCTATTTTGGGATGATCTGGCCGTGGGGAAATCCTGTCTATCACGTCACACTGCCATGATTTCATTTAGGGATACCCCAGCCAGACATTTTCAGCACTGTGAAATATGAAAAAAATTTGATGTGTGAGGATATGGAAGCAGATGATAGCCTCCCCCTTCTGTCCGGCAAGCACTTTTCCTAATAACCTGGGAAGTAATCGACCAATCTCCTCCTGGCGAAATAAGTTCATAATCTAAAAAGGTTATTGGTAGGTGATTTGTTGCAGCTCAGTTAGTTTCAATCGTATGTTATTCAGCCAATATCTGGAAATTGTTGTTGACTTTGTTCTAGTAGCACCTTATTAGCTGCATACCTTTTGTCTAGTCCCACAGTTTACATTGTTTGGATAGAAAGGATTAGGGATAACCCTGTTTTGATACGTTTTTCCCCCTGACACGTGAGGCCAAGTCTGAAAAGGTGAACGTGTTTCTGTTTTGTTTTTCGAGGACAAAATAAATAAACAAGTTTTCATTTGTCCGTGCGTCAACACGACAGGCGCAGTCCAAGGTTCTGTACCCCGCTGATATCCTCAGTCTGCTGTAGCGCGGCACCCGTCCTACGTGTATGTTTACATCATTCTGTGTGGGCTCAATACAGGCCCTCCTTGAGCCTGAAGAAAACAAAGACGATCCAAGTTGACTCATCGCATCATCGCTGTGTTGTGTAGATAAAGACTGAGCGCATAGATGAACTCCAAAGGTTTCCTTACTCTGACTGCATGTACTATGTGATGTCTAGTTGATGTCTTTGAAAGTCCTTTAATGTTCAATCTACGTCTGTGATTCGATGGCCAGCCATTTCAAATCTAGATTCTTCTTTAAATGACGGTTTGAGTTTGAGTTGAATACGTTTATTTTCCCCAAGCAAAATAATGAAACCTGGACTATTTCTATTTTGGCTAATATGGGCCTAACACCGATATATGGTTTTGGAAAAGAAGTCAGATTTTATTTAATGAGTTTTTTTATCTTTTATTTCACCAGGCGAGTGCCTTTAAGATAAATCCCTCTTTTACAATGGAGCCCTGGTCAAAAGGAAAACGTCAGCATAATACATTAGAAACAACATAAACATTATGATACGATATGCGATTACCAAAAATGTGTGTGGCTGTATAGATTTTGTGCATATCAATATGGGAAAACATCTTTCCCTAATATTGTTATCAGCATCGGCCCCAAAAATACAGTATTGATCGGGCTCTACAAAATAATCCTGTGATTAGGGTTTTCTCAAACTCAGTTTGGAGAGTCTTTTTTGAAATGCTGAAATAATGCCGCATGGCCCTCTCCTACTCAAATTCTTATTAAGTGATTAGGAAAAAAGCCACTGATAGTGATGTTGTTTGTGTTTTCATCCGGGGACATCATATTACACTTGCAATTAGATGATTTTTTAAACAGTCATGAATAATTAAAAGAGCCTTTTGCCATGTGCTCTCCTTTTTTGTTCTATGACTGAGCTCACACAGTCAGAGTTTATTATGAAGACTGGACTTAAACCGCCCCATGTTCTCAACTCTGAACAGTGGGTGCTGAGCTCCTGCATTGAGCTTGACAGCCTTCACACAACACTGTGCAAGGGCAGTCTTTGTTTCTCATGCTGTTTAAATTTAATATGGCAGACGGAGAGTATTTGGAGGAGGTGGGGGTTTCCTCCCCATCTCTTACTTTTTCTTATGTGCGTATCTCTTGCCAGGGCCTCAGACAGCAAAGGGGAAAAAATTTATCTAATTAAATCCATGCAATAGGGCCTCCGAATCCTCTGCCCTTGTCTTTTCAGCAATCAGAGCTTTGTTATTTTAGTCTCTCAACCAAAACCAAATATGATTAAATGGCTTGAGCAATTACCTTCAATTTTCCGATCTGGTAAATTAGCCCTCTCCGGACAGATCCGTGAAACAGTGATGGATCGTCTCTCAGAACCTCGTCTGAGTGTTTTAAGTTAAGTGTGTGCTAATTCATTTACATCCATAGAGTGGCAAAATTGGAAATGTTCACTTCTGTGCGACGGTGTTGAGGAATGTCTGCAGAGATTTTGTTTCAGTCTGCACCCAACCTCTGTGGTTACTAGGCTGTTGAAACCAGAAACCTCTCGCTGCAGAACAGAAACACCAAAGCCCCTGCTTTATACATCTGACCCATATATTAATACGTCTCTTCTAGCCAATTCAGCAGAGAACAGTCTGAAGTCTCCACATCTGTTTCCATATAGGTGTGTTTTGCAGACTGCGATGCTATTTTCCATTAGCCCCCTCCACCTCGTTTCCCGGTCCCCATCCTGAACTGAAGTACTGTAGGAACAGCAGGAGCTCGACCTGACTCCAAAAACTGTGTGTGTGCGCGTGTGTGTGGGTGTGGGTGAGATTGTGTGTGTGGAGGGGTGGGGTGGGGTGAGTCCACTGAGCTACAATAGTGTTTCTCCTTCAGAGGTAGTGAAGGAGAGGGAAACTGCTAGCGCTAAAATGCTAATTAAGTGCAGTGTGGCAGACAAGGACACTTGTGAGTGTATGCATTAGCAAGTTTTAACTCCCTGCAAACTAAACAGTTTGTTCTTGCCTCAGCTCCCAGCAATGGTGACAAAACAACATTGCAAAATAAACTGAAACTCGACTTTCTCTGGAACGTGGGAATATCTGTTATGTCTAGAAGCCCTTTGTTGTGTGGTTTTTGCATTAACAACATAACAAAGATTTAGTATAGGAAAGCCCCTTTACTCTTACTGGAATGCCTTTTACCGCTTAACAGAGGTAACATATGGTATCTGTAAGAGGGAGTTAGTTAGCTCTATGCGCTGAATTATTTTGTGGATTAGTATTGGCGTTTGAATGCTCTTGGCTTTAAATCTTGTCTGTTTTAGATCTAAAGTACATTCCTCTGCATTCCCGCTCCCTCCCAGACTGGCCTCTTAGCCTGGCCAACACTCTCCTTTTTTTGTTTTAAACATAGGGAGTTTTTCTCTTCACAAGAGAGCAAAAGCCAACCTTTTGAGAATCCCCCGAGGCTGATCTCATATTACCGTTACGAAGATAACAGTCCCAATCACGGCAAATCTTCAATGTTGTTGTGTGCCAGCAACATTTGAACCTTCAAATGAGGTTACTCAAGTTTACCTCTTTTTTTTTTTTCTTCTTCAAGCCATTTGGTCCATTACTTTTATGCGTCTGAGGCTCCTAGGTTAATGTAATTACGTATGTTCTCTGATAGCGGTACAAATTGCAAGGTAGGTAGTGTCACACACATACAGTCCCCTGAAGTGGTCTGCGGTGAGCTCTAATCCTTTTTTTTTTTTGTACCCCTGCTCATTAGGGTGACCTTGGTCAGGTACGTTTGGGCGTTGTTCATGACCTTCCAGCTGTGTCTCTATTTCATTGGTTACTATGAGAGAACTCTACAGCAGCAGGAGAAATCTTTTGGTTTGGAAATTAGAAACTATTTTCAAGGAATAAATACTGTAGCAGCTAGTAGGTAATGTCTCTGCGCAGTTGTTAAATCCAGCGTTTGTGGCACGTTTATGTCGCTCCAGAGAGCCCAGCATGACTGATTTGATACCCCCGCTCCGCATCTCCAAGGGGCCCTTACGATCATGGCCTTCCTTAGTTTCCAGTACCGCTGGCCTTCCTCCAGCATCCCTCCTAAGAAATGGATAGACTCTTTCTAAATATATGATGAGGTCCTCTGGTACATGTCTTCTAATTCAATTGCAAGAGGAAGCAGGTGCTGTCGTTATGGTCAGATTTTGAAGCGACCATTTTAAACATATTTCAAAGCGTTGGTATTTTGGTTTTGCCCCTCTGAAGTGCGTTCATCATCCGCTCTAGTGGCCTAATTGAACTTGGGTTTTAAATGAAACCAACTGGCCATTCTAAAAGGAACAAAGCATCATTAGCGCTTTACAAAAATCCGTATGGCTCGCCGGTTTGCCACATTCGCACATTCAGTTAAAACAGTTTTTTGAGGAATATAGAACGGCCTTAAAAGCCTTCTCGTCGTCTTTGTGATTTTTATCCACTCAAGCACCATTACTCACTCTGTCCTCTCTCTGTTGCACACACTCGCTCGCTTCCTTTCTTTCTTTCACTCTCTCTCTCTATGTCTCGTATCTGCAGTGCTAGGAGTCCTTTCTCCACTCGGATCTCCTCATGTGTGAAGGAGTGTTTTCGTATATGTGTGTGTGTGTGTGTATATATATATGTGTTTGTGTGGAAAAAAACAGCGGGCCCCCCCTCAATACGAGGGAGTAAAATATATCTGGGAACACTAGCGTAGCATGCCAGAGGTGTCTTGATGGAGATGGAGTCATACTGGGCTAATGAAGCTCCAAACCTGGGCTATCGATCCGCCTCGCCACGGCGCTCCACAAAGATAACCGAGGAGGGGGAACAGTGTGTGGTATCGCACACGCTCTGATCTGTGTGACATCTAATTCTTGGTAATGAACCCACTCTGCACCAGCAAGCGTGATGGGGGGGCCGTCTATGGTAATGGCGGGGAGAGCATGGCGGGGGCAGCCTTTGTACCGCTTTGATAGAAACAGTGTCGAGAAAGCCCAGTTGCTCTCAAGCAATGAGGACATTATTACTGGAACAAACCCTTTCTGTATAAGAGCCATGATAGGGGGAGCTTTGATGGAATTTAGGATCAGCACAAGCACCAGTATTTGCACTTTGCCGTGAGGCTTCAACATTTTCTTTTTAATCTCTCCATCATTCCTCTGAGTAATGGGAAGTGTCAAGTAAAGCGTCACGATACAGTAGTTTAAACACACACCCCTTACCCCAGCAGAACGAAAATAGACCTGGAAAAAAGCTTTCCCTTTTCCATGACCACCTCTGGTGGCACAAAAGAAAATGCCCTTCCCAAAATAGATCATTTTTACCCTTCAGATGTTCACTTTTATTTTAAGCCCAGTGACATCATGTCATCCATCACACCCAGAATTTCAGATGAAGGAGTCGGTAAAACGGTTATACAATGCACAAAAAGTGGCTTTTGCATGCTACTGTAGAGTGAGATTGTGGTCAGATTACTACCCATTTAATCTCAGCCTACCAGTTAGGCAATTTTCTCTATGTGAGTAAAGTGGAAGTCATCCCTCTTTTAGGTAAACACTGAAAATGTATATGTCGCTATCCAAGGCTTCCCTCAAATTACAGCCCAACACGGCCAAGCTGTGCCTCTTTTGTAGTATTGTTTGCCAGGAAAAAAAAAGTGGCTCTGAATGCCTTATTAAATGTTTTGGCTGCATGGAAATTATACATAGCGTTCCCAACACTTTGATCGTCCTGACCTGGAAACGTGATAGCCCTTCACTTCACAAGGTTCCCTGACACCTGGGGAAACAGTATCTGTTGTTCTTGACACGTGATCTGCGCCACAGCGCTAAAGACTTAACATCTCCTGTTACCGCACTGCAAAGCCAGGCCTACGATGGGAACTGGAATTTTACATGACCGGGGCTTCTACTTTCTACCCACAAGCCACTGGAGTCACAAAGCTTAGAGCTTGGTTAAAAAGAGAGGGAAAAGTGGCGTGCCTGATTTTATGAAAGGGCTGCCCTGGGTATTTAATTCGTTTCATACACAGAGAAAAAAATAAGTTTTGATGGGTATATTATTTTCAATCTCGCTTTCTGACATAACAGACATATCTGACCATAACAGTATTGTAATGTGATTTCCATTCAAGTATACTGAGCACTCCTCAATGCATACATGGGAACTCACTAGTAAATGGAAAGTTAAAATATGGATCACTTATGTAAGACATTGTTATGGTTTATCTGTTGTACACGTGCAACATGCATGACATGAACATTGACTCAGTGTCTGGCAGAATTCACACTAGAACCCAGTTGACAGCTTCAAAGCAAGCGTTAGGCCCTTCATTGCAATCCAATGCAGTTGTGTTGGCAGCGATAGTGTGTTTCGAGGTAAATTACATAGAGCCAGTGTGTGATTAGAGAGACCGTGGCGTGGCTTTTAAAGTTCACCACCCCTCAGGATATTTGATAGAGCCCGCGGGCCTTTGATCAGAGTTAACATTATGGTAACCATGACAGTTTATCTTCAGCTACAAAAAGGCCATTTGTGTCAGAAAACAATCTCCCCTCCTCTGACACATTGGCATACTCCAAAAGAGAAATGTCAGGGTCAATGATGGGCCATTAGCTCAGACTGAGTTCCTTTGTGTCACCGAGCCCATTCAAAACACCTCTCGTCTACAACAGATGGCAGGGTGACACGGCAACCGTGGGTATTGACCCAGTCCGAACGGACAGAAATTTTTTTTACCACCACATGACACACTGTAAAATTATGCAAGAGCCTGCCTAGAGAGCAAACAGCAGCATGAATATGTAACTAGGCACTCACTTGCTTAGTCACATGTAGTACATTGTATATTTGATTGACTACATGGATGCCTCTCTATTTGGTGGCATTATACCCAGCTTCTTTCACGCAAAGGTTTCTCCTCCATAGCTGCAAATGTCATACATGCTTTAATGAGAACTGCACTGGTGCTCACAATGGAAGCTTTTCAGCTAGATTAAATGTATCACCATGCAGAAAGTTTTCTCTGCTTCCCCTGCCCCTATTGTGACACTGTAGTATTATACAGGAGCTTGTAGCTGAAAAACAAGGTTAAGAAGATCAGTATCAAAGGAGGAGTGTTTTTGTGTGGTTTGCTGGAGAGTCTCGCGTCAAGTTTCAACCTGAAACACAAAGGTGTTTTCTTACCTGATTTGTATTCATTCACACAATGAGTGGACCTGCCTCTCTTGTTTCCGAGTAAGGAGAGTCCAGACGAGACTTTTGTTCTCTCTATCATCGGATACGTGCACGTTGCTTCCTCCAGTACAAGCATTGGACCCGTGCCATGTGCTTTGTCCAGGATGGATTTTTCCTGCCCTCTCTTCTCTTTGTTGCACAAGTAAATGCGCCAGGAAAACCGTAAATGCTTATATAACCTTACCATGTCTGTCCGTTGTGTTATTTTAATAATACCACGCTGTGTCACCCTGAAATTGTCTTGTCAGAATCCAGAAGCCACAAATTAGCAGTTAGATAGGAGGAAGCCTCTGGTTCAATCCATTTGGGCTCATGTTTGCCTGTCAGACCACAAATGATCCTGTCTAGCCAACAGTGCTGTGGGGATTGTTTTCTCGGGCACGGCCGATCAAAGCCATGAAAACATGATGTGAGCGAAATCTGTTTTGTCTCCTTTCCAGGGTTTCTTCCTGACCGTGTCCCCCGAGTCAATCCTGAAGGTGGCAAAGCACGCCTCCGACAACAACAAGATCTTCGGCCTGAACCTTTCAGCGCCTTTCATCAGCCAGTTCTTTAAGGACCCCATGATGAAGGTCCTGCCATACGTCGACATCTTGTTTGGCAACGAGACGGTGAGCAAAACGGCCATTTGTCAAGGCCTCCAGGATTGATGGGTTCTATTTACACTGTTCAAAACACATTGTTCTGGTTTAGCTGTGTGTGTGCGTGTGCGTGTGCGTGTGCGTGTGCGTGTGCGTGTGCGTGCGTGCGTGCGTGCGTGTGTGTGTGTGAGTGTGCGCACACTGGTGCATGCTGACACGTTATGTTTGCCTGCCAGTCTGAGTGACAGAGTTAAAGTCAAGTTATATTTTTCCTCCATCTATTCCCTATAACCTTAATAGCCATTTAACATTTCACTTAGGAGCCGCCCTATAGAGAGAGCGATAAGAATTAGTCTGGTAATCATTCATCTTAATAGTGGGACCATTTCATGCCAGTTAATCTATTGATTTTGTTCCCGGCTGTGTGAAAGTGAGTAGTTGGTTGGAGGTCAAGCTGTGGTCACAGATGGACGGAAGTGCCCGGCACCTTTTGGGGTTTCTCTGCAACTCGAGCTTCCCGCTGCTAAAGTAACCAAACAATGTCCCTTGTTTTAGGTAGAGATGGGGTCCACAGACCTGGTGTAGTGAGAAACCGTGCAGCATTTCAGGATTTATTGCCATTGCTGACTTCAGCTTTTTCCTTCCCTATTTTTTTCTCCCCCCACAAGCTCCACGAGTTCTTTAAGCCCAGCCTCCCCTCCACCCCACACACTCTTTGCATATATGCACCCTTCTATTTCCCTAATTGCCGTGAGGAACGGCATGTCTTCTAAACTGCGGTGTACATTTCGCAAACGTTATATATTTTTTGCGTGGGTGGCACTGTTTAACTGTTTGTTTAACAGTTGCACAAACTCACACCCCTATTCATAACAGTTTAATGACTGGCGATAATTACCGCATTAGTGTGCTGACAGAGAGATGTCGGTAGGAAATCATCTTTTCTGAGGCGGTGTCAGGGCAATGCCAATAGGGTGAAAAAATAAAGTGACAAAGTGCAGACGATCAGATCGGTTGTCTCTCTCTCCATCGCTGAGGGTTCCTAACCAGAGCCGCCTTGTGTCTGTGATGCGGCTCCCTGTCCGGAGTTGTTTTGACGCCCATTGGCCTTTCTCCATGTCAGACTGCTGGGCTGGAGTGTACAGGAGTGACTGCTCATATGGTTAGGCCCCAGACCCCCCGTCACGTTTGGGCCAGACAAGGGTTGCCGGTCATGCAATGGTGCGTGGTGAGTGACAGGCAACAGGACCGCCTCAGCCCCCTACACACACACACACACACACACCCACACCAGCCCCCCCATGTGATGGATCAAACTAAGCCTACGGTGCTTTCATAACAAGTCACTGACTGTCAGGATCACACAGACAGACTCCCATAGCCTGCAGAATATGGCATAGGGGAAGGCTAATGTGTCTGGCTGCCTGTCTCTTCTTCTGCCATACTCAGAACGGATTAAGTCTCAGTTTAAGCTCTGACTGTTTGGAGTGAGTCACTCATACATTATGTTTGTTTGAAAAGATGTGTAATGCCCGTTTCTATAAGAAATATTTAGAGATAGCAAAGACTGGTTATAATTAGACTGAAATCTAACGGTGAAGATCTAAGAAAATATACATGTTTGTGTTTTAAGTAGTTTAACTATACTTGTGAATCTGATGTTTTTGAATCAGCTAGAGTTTGAAATTCTTTACGACTCAATACCTCTGTAGTCTCTATAATGATGGTGTCTCATTTTCCTTTTGCTCTCCTCCGATGTTTAAAAAGTGTCTGTGTTTCTGACCAAAGCTGCCCTGGGTAATTCTGCTGTAACTCAATCCTGCTGGTACTTGTTTGAAACCTGGCATCAGCAGCAGGTCTAGCCTATCGGCAGCCTCACGCTTATGTAACAGTCTCCCATCTATCCTGTAATTACTGCCTTTTTGGGACATAGTGTAGTGTCTGCTCCTCCGCTGTCAGGGAGGTGGGGAGGCTAGGTTTCTATGGCGCCAGCGCCTTGGAAATGGTGGCAATGGTCGGAGGCTCTGGAAGGCACCGGAACATCAGACCCTCCTCCACTTAATTGGCAAACATGTAGTGTGATAACCTGGGAATGGCAGAGGCCTAATTGAGTCCTCCTGTGCTGTCCTCTTCTGACTACCTGACATGGAACCCAGGGCATTACATTTTCCTCCATTTAATGGCCACAGTTAATTAGGCCCGAATGAGGGAATCATTACCGCTGGAAAAACCACATGCCAGCGGACTCGCCGATAAAATTAGCCACAATTTGCTTTTGCCGTTTGAGCATAGGAGATAAACCACACAATGGGGGCAAAGGATGGGACCATTACCATTGGATTTGTATTGTGGAATTTTAGACATATCATAGACAAATGGAACGATTAATTGAGACGGAATTAATTACCCTGACTGATGTTTCATAAGCCGGGATTCGTGGCCGGCTCGAAATAGATCATTTCAAGTAATTGGGGCTTTTTTATCTGGGCAGCAGGAGCAACAGTGGAATGGTTTGAAAATGTGCTTCCCTTATATAACGAGACCACAGACGAGGAGCTTTAGGTCCCCCCCCCCCCCTCCCGAGCCAACATCCCCCCATCTCCTCCTCCCTACCGCCTTCCTTTTCTACTGTATCTCGTCCACCATTGACATTACAAAATACCACCCCTATAACAGAGCTCACCATGCCTCCCAGTGCTTTGCAATCCATTCAGCACCACGGCTCTCTGAGGGAACTTATTTATGTGGGCCCCAGCCCCGTCTTCCAAACGAGAGGCCACCATTGTAATTGAATACTCGGTGGGCGAGCCATTTAACAAAAGTGGAAATGGCACACGGCTATATATTAATGCACTTTGCCATGGCAAAAGAAGCCATCATCATTTCTGTGTTCAAGCTGTTTTTAAAGACCATTTAGCCCGCCTGCTCCCCAGGCAAGGAAATAGAAATGACACAGATTTCCTCTTCCTCTGTACTTTATTAATGTTCCATACCTAATATTTTGTGTTGTTCTCCTTCTTGTTTCCTCATCCATTCCTCAGCTCATTTCCGTGATCTAGGTGGAGAGATACAAGCAGCTTTGCAGAAGGTTATTGTCATAAAAAGCTCCTCGGGAATTTTGGCTCTCAGCCCTTTTTTTTCTCCATCTGCATGTAGTTTGTTTGAGGGGGGGGGGGGGGGGACTCTGTAATGAGATTTCCAGGACAGGCTGAAGTGGGTGTGGGTGTGTATGCAGACAGAGATATGTGGGCAATATGGCGGCGCTTTCTCAACATCATCCCAGATTCGTCATCCAGCTTTGTTTGTTTGATGGACTGCTAGGAAGCCTTATCTCCGTGGCAAGGCCTGTGGCTGTTTATCGCCCCAGTGACGTGTGCGTGAGTGTGGAAGTGCGTGCTCTCTGCTGTCAGTGTGTGTGGGTGATGGCAAGTTCACTGAAGACCCTGGAGGGTACGAGGGGTGTTCTTTTAAAAAAAAAAATGAAAAAGAATTTCCGCCCCTGACGGCTCACCCACAGCGGACTGGAGATGGTGCTTCTCACTGTAACTGGAGGAAAATATCCTGTTCCACCGCCTCAAATATAGAGATTAGGGTCATCGTACGAAAAGCACTTCCTTTTAGTCTAGCGACTTCCCCTCTCCTCTTGCTCTCTGACTTTGATTTCTGTGGAGACATGAGAGGAACATGAGTTAATAACCTCCATGTGTTTATTCACATGGCCCCAAAAGGCCAACTGAAAGCCAGGGCAAGAGGCCGTCTTCTTACCCAGTCAACCAGAACAATCTGAATTTCATCTGAGAAAAAATACATAAATAATTAGATCCTGTTCTCCCTTTCGTGACTTAATTGAATGCACTATTGCCGTGATGAGTCACAGGCGTTCCGTCAGTACAAAAGTAAATTGACCTTCAGCGTGATGTACGGTCAGTGACTCGTCTGGTGAGTCACGGCAAGCGTTGGCCGAGGTGAATTGCTAAATGCGGCGGCTGCCTTGTTTTTAATTGAATACTAGATCACACGAAGCACCAATGCAAAAATATTACAAACCCCAGCATTTGTCTCTGTGTAACCCATAACGTTTAGTGAAGATTGAGTCTACAGTGCAGAAGAAACAATGTGCCCGTGGTGCATCAGGACTGGCATGTCTTTGGGAAAGTCATGGCACTTTGGGAGCCAGCATGGCTGCACCAGAGGAGTCCGGCTAACCACTGTAATTGTGGTTCACCGGGGCCGCCTTTCCCAACCCCGGGATTGAACCATAAAATATTTGAAATTGCCCGGGTTAAAAGAGGGGGGTCCTCGGCAGTGCTACTGGCAATGTGAGACTATAGAGCGTCCTAAACAAGCCGGCGGGGGGAGGAAGGCAGCCAACCAGCTAGGCTGCATCACGGAGTCCTCTGAAAGGGAATAATTATGGATGTAAGAGGAGATATTGCTCTGGGAGCAGATCAATAGTGCCCGCGCTCGGCTGGCGCTGAGGCCAGTGTATTTCTGCCCCAGCAGGAGCGGGGCCAGGATGTCAGCTTGTTGCGGGAGTGACTCGCAGAAGTTTGAACTCGGACAGGCTCTCTGACACCCCGTGGCCCTGGTGCCTCTCCTCCTGCATAGGATTCACTGGAACTTGTAGGCCGGCTGTTTCCCCCTTTTCCCAAGACTGCCCTTTGTCTACTAGTGATTGGTTAACTACTGTACTGCACACTTACCTGTAATGTACTGTGCGTTTTGACCTCTTTAATTCGTTTTGTCTACGCTGAACTATATTCACTGTATTGTTATAACCGTTCTAATATATATACCTTAGCATAATCATAGTATCCCTTACTATTTATTAAATACTCCTACCTTTACATATGTACATACTTTGCACTGTATGTATTTGGTTGGTACTGAACTGCGTTTTGTTGTCTCAGTGCCTGTACTCTGTACAATGACAAAAACGTTTAATCTAATCTAATAAACAAATTCTCACAATCAAGGATACATAGCCATGTCATAAGGTGATCTGCTCTATTCCACTGACAGAAAACAGTTGAACTACTAATAGTTGTATACTCAGTAGACTGAATCCCTTAAATTACCACATATTAATGCATTGTCCATCCAACATGCTGTATAATTTCAAATTAATAAAATGCAGGTTATGTAGGAGGATATATGTGCAATTCACTTCGTCTGTGGCCAAATGCTCTCACTTGAACTAGAAAAATTGGTGTTTTTTGTGACCTAAATCTTTGCATGCTTTGGGTTGCATCATGCCAAGTATTTCCTTTTAGAAAAGCCCTGTAGTTATTTTCCTCTCCGCAGCACCTATCGCATGCTAGCTGTGTGCACGCATGTGAAATGATTAACTGTTGTAGGGCCTCTGCACTCCTCACAGCTTTTCATCTGGCAAGAGGCCATCTCATGCCACATCAACAGATAGCACATTGGATGTCATCTCCATTTTCATACGGCCAATTTATTCAAACCAAGCTCTCATCTCCCTTTGCACACACAAATGGTTTGAATTATTCCTAGGGCTTTGTTTAAGCGGATTTTCATTGTTTGAAGCATGCAAATCCCCCAAGAGCAGATCTTTGTTTCTCATTAGGAGATAAATAGAGCGGGCCAAATGCTCATATGTTTATTATACACAGGAGGACATGGTCACTGCTCTCTTTGAAAGTCTGTTTGCTGTTCAGCAGAAAAAAAGGTGTTTGTTTTTTCCTGACCTTTTGTCAGCAGAGGTCTTAAACTAAAAGTCTAGTCAAAGAGATAATTAGCTGCAAGAAAATTATGAACCAATCAACACTAAGTACAGTCATATTGTAACATGTTTGGTCACACTTATCTATTTAAAGTTTTTTTTTTAATGCTAGCGTTGTTGTTGCTATGATTTGTAATGTGTAGTAGCTTCCTACAAAATATTTGTGTCACATGGGTATTCATAAAAAAAGATAATAATTGTTAAGAATTATGTAGGAAACAAAAATCCTTAATGCAGTAGCGCTGGTACAAAACTAATTATACAGTGACAGACACTGTATATTTTGTTTTTAAGAACTCCCCCAAAAAGAAACGTTTGCGCTCCATTTTCAGCTCCATTTCATTCCTTGACAGAGAGATATACAGTCTGTGGCACACTGGCGTCATGGGTTGACCCCATGTTAAAGCCCCAGAGGTGAGATGTTGTGATAGAGGTCCTCATCGCTGATAAGGCCATCCCACTTAGAACTACCTCTAACACGAAGCACACTGCTCCTACTACAACCACTTTCATTAGCCCTGCAACCAGAGAACTGGAACTTATGTTTTTTTTTCTTTTCCAGTGCAGGCTTGCATCCTGTGTTTTAATGCCCCTATGCAAACCCACTCGTGTTCCCCCTTGCTATCACAGGAGATATTTATGTACTCCACATGTTTCCGATTGTTTAACCTTTGGACCTCTGCTGTAGGTATTGGTCAGGTCCCCTGGGCTTGGTAAGAGACCTTTCTCCCTGCCCTTTTTGACAGACTGAGATGGATGGATACAGGCACTGTCAACACTGACCTGTTGGAAGCATAGGTCAACCTAATCTATGCGCTCAGTCGCCATCAAAACCAGACAAATAAATACAATTGTATTTGAAATGTGCATTTCACAATACAATGGTGATTTATGTCCCAAGAGTGAGACATAAATACGACATGAAACTCTTAAAACTAATAACGGCAGAGGTTGGGGGGGTGGGGGGTGGGGGGGTCGCTGGTGCTATCAGTCAATCAAAACTATGCCGCCATCAAAACAAAAAAATATTGTCTTTAATGCATTGACGAGTGTAAGACAGCTCCTATTCAATGCATCATTAATTGGCTATATGTTCCTTGACAAGCTGCCAACAGGCAAGCATGTAACGGCATGGGTTTAGACAGCCTACACACCCTGTATGTAATGCTAGGCTAAACATAGAGTAATGTCATCATCTGTGCTGAGGAAGTACCCACAGGCAGTAATAACAACTCGTGCCTGTCTGTAGTGGGTGTGTAAGGGAGTGTGTGTGTTTACTCCTGTGTTTGTGGCATTTCATGCTTGAACCGAAATGCTGCATTCTCCCAGGAACTCCAGGAGGCCCCAGTGCAGGTTATTTATTCCCCTAATCTGCCCTCCACACTAGCAGGCCGCTGCCCTCCCGTCACCTCCCACCTTCCGCCCCGGCACGGGGAGGTGCTATCAGCCTGCATTATAATAATAATAATCACCTGGAGTAGTTATCAGCGCACCCATCTCGGTTGTGGCAGCTTCCTGTTCGACAGGCAGCTGGCTGCGTGCTGGCTGGGGGCTGACGCTCGTGACATGCAGCTAGAGGGCTGCGTGCTTGTGTGACCCCCGAGGCTACTTCAAGGGCACTCATCCTTTCAGAAGACGTCACTCGCTTGATCAGTTAGGCTACTTATTTCTCACTGACCCCACCTGTAATGTGTATCATGTTTGTCTGAGTGAAAGCACTTGGGACTCCGATGACAGATCCTATCTGGGTTTGTTTTCACGATTAATGAATAAAAGCTGTTTGTTTTCCTTGAGGGTGTGTTTGGTACCCATGCATTGATTTGCTGAGTGCTGTCAGGCAGTGACTTCACAGAATATTATTTTTATCTTTTAATTAGGCACGTTAAGTATTTTCTGAAATGTTCTTCATGTTTAACAAGTCAACAAAAGGGAGTAAAGGTGATCCCATGTTGTTTACAAATTCACTACATCTTATTTAATCTGTTAAATTATAGGATGAAAATCCATAACCTTGTATTATTGCGTTGAAAACAAATCCACTAGAACATGAAGCTGTCCCTTTTTAAATAACACAAAGCGTATAGTCGGCTGCCCTCAAGACAAGCTCTTATTGAAATGCCCACAATGGGAGAACTAAACACTAGTGTTGTTGTAAATAACTTGTCAGGGCCACCCTCCCCAATCCACCATCCCCCCACTCCAATGTCAAACACAATTCAATTTCTGCCTCTGCATCAGCTTGGGCTAACACGGTCAAGCAAATGCCTATTTTCTGAATGGCCTGAGGGAGTTACGCTTTTCAGCTTATCAACTTTTATTAACCTTAGCACTGAGGTTTGCTATTTGATTTAGATTCTTTGTGAAACTCTGAAATGGGATTTTTCTTTTCGATCGCTCCTACTGTGACATATGCTCGACAACTTGTTACACACATGAAAAAAGGCATCGTGAGGTTGTTGTGGTTTGTTAAGAAGATTATATTGGTATGAGTACCAATGGCTTTTGTAATGTAATTTCTCCTATTTCTCCTGGATATCCATGTGAATATACCTATCACAGTAACATTACAAGCATAAAAACCATTGTCATGTAGCTTATGAAATAGATTATGTATTAACACGTGATTCAAAGGATTTGTTTAGATAAATAACAATCCCCATACTATATTCATCAATGTCCATGGAAAATACATCCAGGCAACAGTAGCTGGATACACTTAACAGGTCCAAGACATTTATTTTGGCTCTTGTGACTACTGATGTGAGGAAGCTTTTTTTTTGTAGTGTGAAGCTTAGAAAAAATGCCCTTTGCATGAAGCATGTGTATTTGCTGTTTCTTTTGGCTTGGCAAGAAATTGCTCCCACCCTCCCCGACCGGGTTTTGGATTATTAGCTTAAGCTCTCTAAAAATATCCCTTTGACTGTATGAGCCTCTGACAGCAGCAACATCTCTTCCATTTCTGATAGCTTTATACTAACTACAGCTGGAGAGGACTGATGGGCTCATCCCAGCCTGTTATCGTTTTACCTTGTGCAGCCGCCACAGAGAAACCACTGGTGCTGAATCTGTCTCACTCATCTTCACTCTAAGAATTGGACTCAGCCTAGGCCTGGATCATCACAGACAACATGCAATTACAGCAATCTTGTAACCGATGAGATGCTGTTTAAAGGACTGGGGGGGGGGGGGTTTGCCCAGATGTGTCTTGGACTACTTATCACTGTAGTGGCAGAAAATTGGCCAGTCCTCTGCCTAAGGTGCTCCTTCTAATTGATCAACCATGATTATATTAAGTCTTTTAAGAGCCATTAACAGAGTTAAATTAATTTGCTCTCTGTTAATATATCTGAATATTATATTAGAACAATTGTGTTTATGAAACGCCTTATTAGTAAAACAATAATATCGTGTGTTATCGTCAACAGGTCTTTAGACATCACAGTAATAACAATCCCGATGATCAGACATTACGAATCTGTGGCTCATTTCAAATGTTTACATTTTGTTTACAGAAAACAATGCAAAACGCACTCCGCTGCTGACTGTGATGCTAACTTGAAAGAGACATACAACAGCAGTGTTATTAAGGCTTCGTTCATATGTCTTTTTCTTTCTTCAGCTTTCCTAAGAGTTTGAGATTAAACATCTATGTTTTGACAGTGCATTTGTCAAGCTGCTCGTGCCCTGGTGAGATGCTCTGTGCTTGGCTGTGATGGAATGTGCCTGGTGAGAAAAGTCAATATGTGGTTTCAAATCAATCTTAACAAATCTGACTAAACTCCCACCCCCAACAACTTGCGTAGGGAAACGCTTCCGATGGTTCTCCTTTCTTCCTCAGTAAAAAAAAGGTTTGATTGTGAAGCGATTTCTAATTGACCAACCGTCAGTTACATGTGGGAGATACATTGACATATGACTTGTGCTGGAGCCTAATGTTGATTCAGGGCAGAGAGCCACGAGGCAGATCCCTTGGGATCAGTAACCTTATTGTTCCATGTCATTTCCTCCCCTTCTGTGTGAGGACCAGGTTGTCAACCTCTCCCCAAGGTCACGCTGCTAGGCAAACAGCAACCCCCTTTTTCATATAATTGGATCATTTAGCATCATAGAGTCGACTTATTGCTTTGTCTCGGGGTCAAATGTGAATTGAGTGCATGCAGTTGTCACTTGTGATTTGTGACATTTCATTGCATCGACATACGGAGCAGCTTCTGCCATTGATTAAAGTCAAATAGGAAAATGCACCTGTTATTAATTGCTGTCGGTGTTGTAAACTGTGAATTCTTGGCCCGTGTTGCATTCCAACACTCAGGGAAACCCCCATATCTAGTAGTACTGGCAAGTGATGTCATTGCTGAAAGGCTAAAATCGTGTCCCCACACATAGTAAGATGAGACAAAGTGGGGCGATGGATCAAATGGGTGCATGCCTGTGTGAGTACTTAATCATGAGTAAAGCATAGCAGTAACAACTCCAGTTACTCAGTCTTAAGTGTCAGTGCCACACATGTTAGTAGTCTAAAGAAGGTGAGATGTCTTCTATATGCCAAGAGTTTGACACCCTGTTCTGCGTGTGAGTCTATAATTAACTGCTCATTTGTGTTTTATTTCAGGAGGCGGCCACTTTTTCCAAAGAGCAAGGCTTTGAGGTGAGTTGACCAGCAATTGCACACTAAACAGATCCTAAAGGTTTATTTTTGCTGATAATGAAGTTCTTTTTGGACAGTGATTGATGTGCTATTATACTCTCCAGGCCTTGCAGCAGTTGCTATGGAAACCTGGCAGTCGTCATGGTTTCTTTGTTCAGCCAGCTCTGTGTTATGACGCACTCTGCTAGGTCTGCACCCAACATCGCCTACAGATGTTATTTATTGAATTTTGAAAAGCCTCTTGGGAAGCTGAGAAGTTGGGCATGGTTTCAAGCCTTCCTCGGCAGGCGCAGGGCTTGTCAGGTTGCCTGGTTAAAAAGCTTCCTCATTAGCTTCATTACACCCAGGGATGATACGTCTCCCCTTCACCACCATAGAACTACACCACATTTTAGAGCACACCATCCTTTTTTAATAAACCAAAAATTACCACCACCTGTGGTTTTAGATTATGTAAATGAGAATTACGGAGCTTGTTAGTACATAGAATATATGTGTTTTAAGTGGGGGCTGCTTCTGAAGTGGAAAATAAATGTTCACTCTTAGCTCCTTTCTGCTTTCCTTTTGCATGTCCTTTAGCTGTGATCCTGTACTGCTTTTTAAATATGAAATCAAAAAGACAAATATGGGTGAGTTTTGAAATGGGCTTGGGTATTTTAAGTGGCTTCTCTTTTTCAAAGGTAGTGCTCGCTTGAATATGGCTCCGCTCTGTGTGAATAATTGTCACCCAGAATCACTTACGGTGTGATCGACGTGACTGGAATAGAAATGCAATCCTGATGGCAGTGACAGGTTTAAGAGAGGAGAGGGGATGAAGGAGGGGGGGGCCACATCACAAAAAAAATACATATAAAGGGCAAAGCGTTGACACTCCTAGTAGTAACAATTCTTTGACATTTTCTGTGTCAACTTGATTTGCCAGAACACTCTGCGAAATTGAATTGGATGAATGTGATTTTTCCAGATAACATCACTAGTTGGCCTATGTACTTATTTCCAGATGGTTGCAGTTAAAGAGGTTTTCTTCTTCTTTCACAAATGTGTCTTCTCTTTGTGACACTTTTCTGGTTCCAATTTGGCTTGCTTTGTTTTTAAAATGCTTCTATAGCATGTGTATGTATTTGTAATAACAGGAAAAGACCTTTCAGTATGCTGTGTTGTGAATACATTTTAGTACACTGTAAAATAATTTTCTTTTACTTCATATTACATTTCAATTACTTATGAATCCCTGTGATTACATTCCATATTACATTAAAAACCTACGAATAAATGCCAGTGGCGATTTAGTTCTTAAATGGCATTGCTCAAATCCCAGATAAATGGCTTGTCTTCTCTAAAACAGCCATCAGAATCCAAACACACTTAGCGGTCTGATTGTGATCCGTTTCCTTTAAATGGTCAAATACGAGGTATCTGCAGAGGAGCAGTAATTGAATCTTTCCTTGGCACCATTTCACAAACAGCCTGCATTGGAGAGGATCAATTTCTCAGTGGCTTCAACAAGAAACATAATTGAACACCCTAATAAAGCTTTCAAATGTTATGGTGGAAAACTGCCAGAAAAATCTCATCAATTCAAATCGCAGATGTAGCTTTTTTGTGTCCAGTGAGTTATTTTACAATCATTGATTGCTATTTGTCCAATCCAAACCAACTGGGCCCCTTATAATTTGTCCTTTTGTTTCTCATGCACTTACGTGAAAATATGTTTTTGTATTGTGTTGCCGTTGGAAGTTGGGTAAGTGGTCTACTAGATTAAATAACTAGTTTGTGTTTCCTGTTGGTTACCCTCCTCAACCATACCTACCTTGGCACCTCCTCTATAACGGCCTCTTAGTTCTTAAACCTGACTTTAGTGCTTTTTTTACATCAGTCTACCTAAAACCAATGGGTGACAACATGCCAAAGTCCTGTGTGGTTTCGCATTCAGTGTCTAGAGGAGTGCTTGTGGTTACGTTTAGTCACAGTGACAAATTGCTTCTTTGCTGTTGCCTGCTAACAGCCTCTGTATTAACCTCGCCATTAGCACTTACTTAGAGTGTTACACCCATTTTTCCTCTGCCCAAGGTCTCCCCGGACCTCTTAGGGCTGATTAAAGGACGTTTGGGAAGCATTTAGAGGTGTTAAACCTCATCGGCTTGAGTGAACCAGTGTGGCTAGTGGTATTAGGTTAGAGCCTATCTCTTTGATTGCTCCCCTTCTCACTCTATTTGCCTGCCCTGAAGGTTCCTCAATGTTAGCTAATATACTGATCCTAGAAGCCCTAGGTGGAGATCCTTAATTCTGGCTGTCGGTGTGCTATGGTATATGGCAAAAATGCTGCGTCCACCCTACTGTGGGATGGTGATAAAGACATTCCACCTGCTCATAGTACATCATGATGAGTTAATAATAAAGTAGTACTGACATGTGTGGGTTTTTTATCCCACTCACGATCAAAGGCACGCACTCCAGAGAGTTCTGTAGTCTCCAGGCGAATATCCATTATGTGCAGATACTGGGAAAAAAAAATGACTGCTTGTTTCTGGAAGAGAGCGATAATGTGTTTATACCACCTATTGACGCAGCTTGCATTATTTTCCCCACTTAGGGAATAATAATGATAAACTGGACTTCTCCTTAATTCTCCGTCAATGAAAGAAATTAAATGAACAGTGCATATGTGTACCAAACCTTTTTCAAATTGGTTCATACACCATCTACTCTCATTATCACTCCCTCAGCCAGTATTGAGGGGAAAAACAGACCTTTCCCTGTCACATGTTTGATCCCTTATTAACCTGCCAGTCAGTGATGGCTTCTCATCTGCAGTGTACTGTGTTCCATTATTTAGTGTCCAATTGCTTGCTATCTTTACAGACAGATGACATTGCCGAAATTGCCAGGATGGCCCAAAATCTGCCTAAGGTGAACAAGAAAAGGCAGCGTGTTGTGGTCTTCACCCAGGGCAAGGACGATACGGTTGCAACAGTAGGTGGGCAAAGTTTAATTTTTCCTTACAGCTTATTTTGGTTACTTCTTTGCACTTGCACATGTACGCGCCATTACTGGAAACCATTACCAATATGGCCCCTTTGGACATTCTTAACCTCATATCTCACAAATACAGAATGCTGCCTTAAATACGTCAAAGATTGCCCGCTGCCCAGAGTTGCTGAATGGTAACAATGTTTTCTTTGAAGTCAACCTCGAATATTGACACCAGATGTTTAGAGGTACAGAATGGCTGTGATACATTCTGTCATTTCAGAGTATGAAAGAGGTGTGAAGGATGAAGGGAGCAGGCTTTGATTTGTGAAGTACTTCTTACTTTGCACAAGATAGATTCCAGGACAGGCGGCAGCCATTTTTTTTTACATGTCAACTCGATCTGGCGTCCTCCCCTATTAATCATCGGATCGCTGTGATACAGGGAATATTTCTCAGGGCTGGTGGACATTAGAAAGCAGTGTCAACATAACTGGGCCGAGGTTGCAGGGGTAAGCTATGTGGGGAGAGATGATGGTTTCCGATTACCGCTGTGAGCCCGGTGCCTTTGTTTGGAGCCATGGGGTGTCTCTCCTCATTGCCCTTGCAGTTCAGACTGGTGTGAGGTGCAACGGGAAAGATGGCCTCAGGTAAAGACTCCAACATATCACTCATCACTAGGGACTGCAGAGAAGCGCAACAACTGTTAGCACTCCTGGACACCCTACATTGATCCAATACTGCCCTTAAATGTGTTGGATTGAACAGCTACTGTCCTGTATGTATGTGTGGACGCTAGTTCATCATGGGGAATAAAACAATTGCATCAGTACCAGCTTTTTATTGAAGAATTGAAATATATAGTAAAATCTGAAATGCAATAGCAATGCCTGCCTCCTATCCATTGCTGAATAATAAATAGCATTTTATTGGCTAACCAGGGTTTATCAGAATATATTTTTTCAGTGCAATGGAGAAATAGAGTGTTATTGAAAGTAGCTTAGCTTTCAGGAATATTTGAAAGAATCGTTTAGCACAACTCTCAAGGTTCGGCTCTTATGAAGAAAAGTAATCTATCAATTGTCTTGCAGGTGTTTCAGTGATATTTGTTTCATGTCTGCCTCTCTCATGCTCCCATATGAGGACAGAGTCGTGTGCCTCTGTGAACTTCATGTTAAATACACAATGAATGCAGGTTGGATGAAAGACAATGCGATTCTCGTGTCACCTACAAAGGCAAACACGATACATGTCATGGAATGTGCTAGCTCTGGGACGAGACTGTTACAGTAGCAGGCACAGTGGAATTGCTGTGTGTGTGCGTGTGTGTGTGCGTGTGTGTGTGTGTGTGTGTGTGTGTGTGTGTGTGTGTGTGTGTGTGTGTGTGTGTGTGCGTGTGCATGCACACTGTTATTCACAGCAGCCAAATAAATGTCAATGTAAAAAGAGAATTAAAGATTTTCATTTCCCAGAGGCGGCGCTCTAATAAACTTGATCTCTCATTTTGTTTGCAATTTGTCCTCCTGTCAGGATTTGATCATTTGCCAGCCTCTGTGTGTCACGTTGAACCATTTTATAGTGATTAAGGATAGGAAAACGCCTTCCCCTGTGGTACATTTCTCTGAAAAGATATGTCAATTTGTTTTTTTTCTCTGCCCTTCATTTGGATACTGAACTAGTCTTTCATCACGCCGCCGTTTCCGACATGCCTGATGAGAGCTGTTAGGGGAGAAAATGGTCCTTTATTTAGCAGCCACTGACATTGCTGAACTACACTGGGCTTTTGCTTATACACCCATTAAAGCACTAATTAAGATCATTGTGCCCTGAACCTTAACAGTGAGGAGATCTAATAAACGATCGCTCAGTGAGGGTTGCGGCTCTAATCGCTGATAAGGACTAGATAAAGCCTGAGTCGGCTCTCCAGTGGGTTTTAGGGCTCTCAAGGGGTTCCATCAGACAGGCTTTTTGCTGGTTGGCTTTTTAACTGTAAAAATGACCAACCTCGTCCTGTTCAATCCAGTACTGCTGGTCTCTTCAGGTCACTGACAATCCCTTATACTCCTGAAACTCCTGTTTCTGTTTATTTTATTCATGAATGGTTGAGTTGTGTTCCTTACTGTATGGCTACTAATATTGTATTTGAAATTAATATGGAAAGAAATCAGTAAGCAGCTTACTCACTGGGAATTGACCTTTCTACTTTCTTGGCATTCCATGGCGAAGTGTTTTCTCTCATTTCCACAATCTTGGATTGCTATTATCTTTTGAATAGGTTTACGGTAATTACAATCATATGCCTTTTTTCCCCTCAATTGTAAATACAGATTTTGTTCTTAAGTGCTAACCTGTTCTGTTGCCAATAAAGTGTTTATGTTGTTGTCTTTTCCCGGACGCAAAGATTGGCTGAAATGCAAAGGAAGCGTTCCAGTAAAAGTAGGATATCATTGGACATTTGTTGTTCAGAGAAAAATTGTATTCAGACTGTTCAGTATGCTTGAAGGCACACCTCAAAGCAAAGCACTCATTTGTAATTTGCAATAGCTTGACATACCTCAATGCTATTAGTATGTTTGATAATTGTTGAATTAGTCTAGATTGTGAAATGGTACATTGGCAGAGTTCACTTCACTGACCTGTCAACCATTACTTCTACTATATCTGTCAAAATAATGTTGGTTTATAATGAAAAAGGACTTACTGAAGCATGTAATTATATCTGAAGCAAAACAAAGCTTTTTGTGCTCATTATCTGAAACAATTTGAGTTGTCTTATTTGTAACAGTTGTATCATAACAGCCTATGCTGTTAGTTGTTTCACTGGTATGAATTTTCTTTCTTCAAAGGAATAGCCATTAACAAAGGACTTAATTGATACGGAATTTACACAGAGTAGCTTGTTGAAGCGAATTCCTTAATGACTTCCATTCAAGAGATTTTAATTAGAGAGGCAAGAAGACCAAATCATGATGTGTATAAATATAATTTAATGTATGTTAAGAGGTTTTTCAGCATAAAATGTTTCTGATGTCGCCACGGGTTAACTGCTTGCACTCTTACATTGATTTTAAAACCACACCAGTGATTATAATGTAGGCAATAGTAGAAAGTAAAAAGTTAACATGTAAGAAGTTATATTATCTGCAAATAATTGCCCTGTCTTATTACAGGGAGGGGATGTTTTTAGACAAACTTCGGTACAAGCCAGTAACAACGGAGACACCAAGCTTTTGGCAGGAGAGTTTTTATTTCCATTTCCATGACAGGCTTTTGCCAATGAGCTCTTTGTTTCACATGGATAAACGTTTGGTGGTTGTAACCTGAGAAAATGTGTCACTCAAATTTTACATTTAGCCTGAAGTTGTGTAAACTTCATTATTCAGCATAGTGCAATGATTGACAGTGATAGAGTTAGATGAGGGGAGTATGCTCTGCGCTGCTGTTTTGTGTACAATTTCCCATGCTGTTAAGACATGAATGCAATGTTGTCACCATAATGATAGTTATGAGGTTAGATACAAATCTACAAGCTACTTATTAGCCCTGATTTACTTGGCACCTATTTTGTTTCCAGATGTATATTTCAAAGGGTCAGTTTCTATTGTTGTTTTACACTGCATTTGGTAATCTATAAAACATCTGGAATTAGTTTCGTCATTGTATTTTAATTCAGACCCTCTTTAATGGATTTCTACAATGTATGATTGTAATACTTCAAGTGTGTTTGTAATAAACTGTAGTGTATTATTAGCACAAATTTCATGTACAATTTGTTGTTAATAAATCAAAAAGGAGTAGGATTCTCAAGCATCATCAGACAAATTAATAAAACAAAGCATTTATGGTGTTAATTAGCTTATCATAGAAGGATTTTAGTCTATTTGAAAAAAGAAAAAACCAACAATCAGAAAATGTTCTACACTTTTATTAATAGTGCGTGTCGTCTTTGTTGTTAGATACCGAAGGTCTTGTTGGATACATTCATTAATCTCAAAGGTTTTTTCTAGCATTTACCTTGATTGATAATAGAATACTATTTTATTTATATAACACCTACTCTTCATGTTGTAATAGATGTTTTGCCCACTTTATCTGGAACCTCAACTACCTACACTACTATAGATCGAAAGTACACTGAAAGTAATGAGGCAGAGAGCAGGTCTAAAACTGTTTTTGTACGTATGTATTAGTGAACTTTTGTCACATTTGCAGGGGTGCTCATTTTACTTTTTTTTTTTTGCTGAATTCTTTCTGGTTTCCTTAAACACTCAGCCTCCTTTTCCCAATAAGTCTGTCAGTCTGTTTGTGTTCCTTTCATCTGCATGTCAGTCTTTGGTCTCCTACACCTTTTTGAAGGTTAATGTCGTTCCCAGAGAACTTAGCTTGTTTGAAGATTGTGTGTTTGTGTGCCTTGGTGGTTTGGATTGCTCTGACATAAGTTGCTGATTTAATGTCATTCTACACCTCAAGACCTTGTCATCTGGGTAGATTTTTGTTTCTATTTCCCCCTGTTCCGTCTTTTAACTGAAAGATTCTTTGAAGTGCATGTGCTACGGATAACCAAAGCAACGTATTTCACTGAAAATAACGTTGAGCACTGGATTCAATTAACTGGTTAACGGGTTACCATATAAAATAACAACACGCAGTTTGTTAAGTTTCAATTGTTTTGATTTATGATACTTAAACATAATGTACATTACATATATGATGTATACCTTACAAAGGTTATTCTCTTGTGCTTGTCTCTGCTACAGGTGATAAAGTGACCAGGTTTCCTGTGTTAGATATTGATCAAAATGATATTGTGGACACAAATGGAGCCGGAGATGCCTTTGTGGGAGGTATAGTATGCACACAGCTCGATTTCTATATTCACTATTCACACTCCAGTTACCTCTTATAGTTTAGGTTCCTGTAATGAGTCTGATTTACTGTGTATGATGTGCATTTGTTTATCCTGACGTAGAGCTTCTGTGAATTTGTGCTATCGCAAACATTTATAAATCCAATTTAAATGCAAAATTAAAAGCAACAGCAACGTCAGTTTCCCTTATTCACGCTGCTACCAAATTTCATAACCATTCCTCTCTGATCCTCTTTAGGATTCCTGTCTGAGTTGGTTCAGGAGAGACCATTGGAGGAGTGCATCCGTGCTGGCCACTACGCCGCCAATGTCATCATTAGACGGGCAGGATGCACTTTCCCAGAGATGCCAGACTTCAAATGATATAGCCAAGAACTGTGAAGTTCCATGTCTTTTTTCTAAAGACCCTTGTTTCAGGATGTGTATGCCTCCAGGCTGTGAAAATGTTTTACATTTTTAATAATTCTGTGGGAGCAAGTCATTACAATCACTCAGTGCATTTTATTTGCAAAGTTGTGCTTGAAGAGTATAAGGTGGTACGTAACTTTGTAAATAAGACTTTATGTGCCCTTTGTGCCATATGTTGAAATCATTAGTTATTTAAAAGTTAGTTATTTAAAGGTTATTTAACTTTTCAGTTTTCATATAATTCAGAGTTAGGCATAAATATTGATTGGTTACTGTGTCCAATAATTGATTAGTACCTCTTGAATTATTTCGATATACTGTATGGTTCTTTGCGCTCAATAAAATATATATGCACTACCTCAATAATATCATCATGATTAACTTTACTTTTATGAGGAGGTAAAGTAGTGCTTAACTAGTGAACTAAACAGCACTAAAGCCAAGTTCAAATAAAACTTAATAATCTATAAATTGTGTTCTTCAAGTGAAATGCATAAAAGCACAACAATTCAACCAATGTAAATCCGGTAATAAATCGGGTTCTGTAGTTCATTCACACCTATTCCCAGATCAGTTTAATGACAGAGAGACTACATCAAGCTTATAATTTTGTTCCTGTCCACATCACCAGCAGCTTAACCCCATCATTATTACTAGGGGGTCTGGGTCCTGTCCAGTGTTCTTGTGCTATCAGTAATCTCCATTCCACTCAGTGGGGCTCTAGCTGAATGCTCAGAGAGACTGGATCTCAATTGTATGGCTCCAGAAGGTCGTTTTTTTTCTCAACTCCGGGATTAGTAGTTGCTCTTCATGGTGTTCATTAGAGGGACCTGAAAATTAGGCTGATCCTTGGTACCAAGCTGTGCTGTCGTTGGGTGTTGAATATCCGGATCATAGGGAGGTCTTCCCTCTCTCTTTGAAAAGTCCAAAAGGAGTGTTGGCTAGAAGGCTTTCAAAGTGCTTTGGAGTTTAATCATTCACCCCTCCCTTCTCTAGTGTGGAAATCCTTTCTGTCAACATTGCCATCGAAATGTTGTACTGTAAGCATCACGCATCTTGTAAGATCATATTTTCTGAGGAAAATTAATTAAACATGAAATAGTTCCCAATTTTAACACATTTTAGATGGAAGCTGTTGTTGCAGTAATTAGGCTGAGTTTATTCGTTTATGCTAATCGGGGGCATCTATGTGTCAACATTCTCCAGCCAAAATGTTATTAACAACTTTGAGACACTTTTTTTTTTCATCAGTGTTTTTAAGGTTTCACACAGATGCGCTTTGAAAAGGGCCCATTTCTGATTGGGCAAGATCACACTCCGTGGCAGCTGGTTCATTTGCTTCTCAAGATGACAGATGGCAAAATACAAACACAAAAAGAGGGGGCCATGATTAAGTAATGAATATTCTTACTGTGGTAAGAAAACTATTTAATACACTATTCTATAGTTACAGTAAACTTAACATATACATTAAAATGTATATACAATGTTGTTAAATAGTTGAAGCCTGATTATTCAATGGTATTCTTGGAGGTTTACCTGCATTTGTATTTTCAGGAAAAAAATGTTTTAAGAACTTTATCAAAATTATTTGTTAAGGTATGAGCCTGTGACATTGAGTATAGATAAAATAATATATATATTAAATTGTTGATAGACTGGCGACCTGTCCAGGGTGTACCCCGCCTCTCGCCCTGTGTCCGCTGGGATAGGCTCCAGCCCCCCCCGTGATAAAATAATATATATATTAAATTGTTATGAAAGTATAAAAATATGCATTTCCACAAGTACACATTATCTATCTTTATTTGCCCTCTAAGGGGTTCATGACCAGCATCTATTTTTTTTGCATGTGGGCAAAGGAGTGACTGGGGACACGGCCAGTGTTTTGCCCCGCAGATGGGCAGCAGTGTTTCTGAACACCAGTGTAGCAGTTGGCAGGGATTGAGTAGGGGGATGGGCAGACTGTGATGGCACATGCTCCAATTCAAATTATCCCTGGACCCATGCAGCAGTGGAGGACCTGCTGGGGCCCAGGGTGACATTCATTATATCCAGACACAGGCGTGTTTGGTCAGTGCTTTTCTTGACATGAATCCCTAGCATGTCTAATCAGAACAGTTTTTTATTCACGTCTCCTGTCCACCATGTATTCTATTTCTTTTGAAAGTGCATAATAGAGTATACAAACCACCATTTATATTCCATATATTTACAAGGTCAGTTTAAAACACATTTAAACAAAAATAATAAATTAAGAGATTAAAACGAGAAATGTCAATGAAACAAGTCATTGCAGTATTTTTCACGTTACAATTGTCACTGTAAAAAGGATAGAAGAAAAATATAATTTAGGTGGAAATAACTGCATGGGCAGATGCACACAAATGCATGTATAAACTAGAAGGGTCAATGGGTTAAATTCACAAATTGTAGCAAATAGATAAATAAACACCAGTGGCTGAACAGAGTTTGGTAGAATGGATGTATTTAAGTTGGATAATGGATCATTTTCTTTAGTGTGAGTTTACAGGTGTCTTTATCATACTGTAGTACCATATTAAAAGCAATCGGTGCACTCTAGTTTGTCAAGCTGTGTGTTTATGAGACCACTTGTGACCTACTCAGATTACTCCTGTACAGCTGCTTGTAAAGACAGACTGTTACATATATGCAAAACGCTTGTTATGACGTCGAGCACGAGGAAGGTAGCAAGCACATCTTATTGATTATCCCATTTATTACCCCAGATTATTAATTGCATAAGTGAATTGTAAAGGAGTATTCCTCATACGCTTTAGACCTAGGTAGTACTATTATTTTACAATTGTATTTCATTGCAACTAAAGAATAAATTCAGTAATCTCTAGTATCATATAGTGATAATGTTCGTTTTAGTAGATTTACTAAATTGTATGATCTTTTTTTTTTTTGGGGGGGGGGGGTTCCGGCGAATGTACAATGTACATAAGCAGTCAATATCAAGTGAAAATTATTTCGACGTGCACATTTTCCGTGCTCATTACTGGACGTTTTGATTTGATAAGTGAAATTGACAGTACATTTTTCTATTATCATTGTAAGAGCGCACTAGGGGCGACGGTCCGCTCCACTACACTACACTGAAGTAGGGATGTCTACAGTGAAGAAGAAGGGGGAGGGTACCACTTTGTCACAGGCTGCTATGTAGATTAACCTTTCAATTAGTTGTTATCAGGTCTTCTGTCTCAGCGCGAGCTCCCCGCATACGTTTAGAGATTAAATACTACAAAACCGAATGGATATGTCGCTGTGTATTTATTCTTCGACGTTTCAATCCTCAAGATAATCAAGAGGAGTATCCGGGAGAAAAAAACTTGAGGAGGTAACTACCAGCAAATATTTACGGTAGCCTATGCCTTTTTCCACACTGGTTACATGTTCATCCTTCCATGAAACTTACGTAATTTGTTTTGCCTCCTCGCCCACAGCGTCGGCGCATGTAAACGATGTAAATTTCAAACAGGCCGTATATCATTGACTAATATAATCTGAAAACGAGAAGGCACCGACTGAGAAATAGAGCGAGAAACTAGCGATACATAATTGAGGCACAGCGGTGATGGGGCTACTCTCCGGTTAGCTTAGCTTACTCAGGGAACTCCTATTAGACAACTATTTTTTACTATTTTAGCGGTTTTTCCACAAATGTTCCATTGGATAGTTGGCAGATTATGCCAATAAAGAGGTTAAATCATGATCTCAAAAACATCCTCCCACTTGGAAGGCGTAAATATATATCGTTGTAGGTTGGTCGTAGAAATGTATTTAGCGCATACTAGTGTCCCATTTATTATTAAGTGACACGCTGGACGAGACCTGGTGTCATGAAGTGCGTTTTATTTAGGAAGTAGAAGAAAATTATCAGTTTTAGTGGGAAGTGTCCGATAGCTTGAACTCAATTTAGCTATAGTAGCCAAACATTATTTTAAGATTGTAGGCTAGTGGCGGAAAGTGCTTTTAAGCAGTGACGGGAGCCTGTGCAGGTTTAATGCAAACAACTGATGGATTTAACAAACAACCAATTAAAGCCTAAAATGATCCAAATCACTTTCAAGTGTAACCAACTGTTTCAAGGAGGACTCTAAGTAAAGGTGGACTGGTGTAACGCTTGGAATAATGATTTATTTTTCATAACAATTGCAATTACTAATGTGATAATTAGGTTCGCGTATATTGTTGGGAATACATTTTGTTGATATGTATTATATACTTCTGAACACTGCCTAAATGTCGAACTAGAACAAGTGACTTAGGCAAATATCAATTCATCACACAAGGCACCTTAAGAGGCGGGTCAATTGAGTTTAGTGACAGATCACGTAGCCAACGCTGTGCCTTTTAGACTGCGCTCATACATAAAGATTGACATGTACTTTATCAAACCAGAAATCGGATCTTGTCTTTACAACCAATATTGAAGTTGCTAGGGAGGGCACATTAGTGTAGGTAAGGTTTAATGAGACTCCATTGGATTGTAATCAGCGTCATGTCGGAATCATGTAAACTACAACATTGTAACAAAATGGCGACTGTTTAGGTTACATCACTAATGCTGGAAACATTGTTATTTTCTTCAACTCCGCGGATACAAGTCTAGGTTTGTTACATGTTATGTCATTGTTCATTCACGCATCATTACAATTTCGACATTAATTTGCTGGCATAAATTCCACGCAACATCCCACGGCAGCTGTCAAAAACTAAGCTATGCATTGACTGTATTCAGCTGTCATAAAGCTCGCGCCGATTTGATGGTGTAGCTACATGTAGGATATCAAAGTCGCGTTCAACAAACTTACCGACTGTACTGATGTCTATAAAACGTTTACGCCGGTTAAGCAATGTTATGATGTTGACAACAAATAATTTAGTTCTAACAACGTAAGCAACCTCAAGAAATTGTTAATAAAGTAAAGTTTGTTTACCTTTAGAAAATATACTTGGCTGGTTGTGATATGAGTTATCCCAAATGTCTTGCCTTAAAATTCCCCAACACTATGTAAAAAGTGAAATGTATTTTTGCAGTAACTTTTCCCCTGTTTGCAATGTTTATAGTTATTTAGGCTGGCCTAGGGCTATTCTTTATTTCGCTGACATCAAGAACATGTCATATGCTGTAGACTAATAACAGGATTCTCTGTCAAGAAGGCCTAGCCTTGTTTGGTTATGCCTAGATCTCATACCTTTGCTTGATAGGAAAATAAATTCAATTTATCTAGCAGCTTTATAAACATACTATGTGCTTACTTGTGAATAGTCTGATATTGTGTTTTAAATCTAATAACATGGTAATGTATGTTTTTTTTTCCTCTAGATTTATTTGGGATTCGGAAGGAAGTCTGTTTGTTTAAAGTAATTTAATAACCCCCAGTGTTATTGGAATATACTGGCATCATCTTTTTGTGAAGTGTCATGTGAGATTCCCTGGATTAAGGATGTCTGAATGCTGAGCTGGAAGATAACTTTTTGACCCTCTCAAAAATGTGGATGTACGAACTGTTCACCATTGTAACTGGGGAATCTGTATGGATAACTGGCTCCTTAATCTAATTGTTCAACCATGGTAAAACTTGCAAACCCTCTCTATACTGAGTGGATTCTAGAAGCAATACAGAAGATTAAAAGGCAAAAGCAGAGGCCTTCAGAGGAGAGAATCTGTCATGCAGTGGCAACATTGCACGGACTGGAGAAGAGGACCGTTCTCGAGCAATTGGAATTAAGTGTTCACGATGGCTCTATTCTTAAAGTTACAAACAAAGGGAGTGCATCCTACAAAGACCCAGGCAATCCTGGGAGACTTGGATCACTCCCACCTGCAAACATTGCTGTGTCATCAAAGGGATCTATATGGAATTCCAGTGATCTGCGTCATATTGATTGGAATAAGATCCTCAAGAGAGCCATTGAGGGTCTGAGCGATACTCATGGCTCCTCGCTGAAGAACATTGAAAGGTACCTGAGGAACGAGGATGACCTGTCAAACATAGTCGATCATCCTGCCTTCAGGCAGAGGTTACGTCTGGCAGCCAAGCGGGCCGTTAACAACAGCAGGTTGACGAAGAACGGTCCACGTTACAGACTCAACCATGTAAATGCAGAGGGAATGGGCTTCAGATGTCTAAGTGCTTCCCCTCTGGCTCTTTCGTCTGTGACACTTCTTCCTCATGAAAGAGACCAGGTAGACCAACCACAGCCTCTTCATCTCTCCCTGTTCTGCTTCTTAGGGAAAATCGCCTGTTTATTGATCAGAGGACACACATGCCGTTTGTATAGTCTGCTTAAGTTGCAGCCTTGTGTAAACAGGCTTCCTCTTGTTGTTTTCTCTTGTTTTTGTATATTATGAACTACACCATTTTATATGAGAAAAAGTGGGATACTGGCCTTTAAATCGATATTTCCCTAGCCTATTTCAACGTAAACGGCCAAAGTGTACAAGCACACAGCAGGGCCAACTTAACACGAGGGGTACATTTCAGTTGTCAGAGATTGTGTTTCCATCATTGAACCTTGCAATAGAGCCCTATAGAGGGACATATCTTTATAATGGTAACACTTTGACTCTTACCAATTGCTAGCCACTGTTTTGTGCGAGACATGTTTTTTTCTCTCAAAGGACTTAAAACAGGGACTTTGCAGTACAGTTAATAGCTGATGGCATTATCTCACGCAGACCATTTGTACAAGTTGCCTTTGGGACCATTTAGCCTGATATCGCTTTTCACTCAGAAAAAAGGGCTACTGAGACATCTGCTACCCACCAGTTTCATTTTGAATATCAGGAAATGACACCTCTGATACTGCAGCCACAACCGTCTGTGTTTGTGGTCAGACAAAAGTGAAACCAAGAACTGTTCTAAGACGTTGTGTCCTGCATGTAAGTTCTCACTTCTAAAGCGGGCCCACTCTGTTTCCATTTGGTTCCTTTTAACTCGTTGCTGATGGTGGATTAGGTTGCTAAAGCAGGCTTAGGTTTGCTGCACATTTCAAAAGATGACACATTTTGGTCTGCACACTTATTAAGGCATAACTCGTGTGTGTTGGGATTGAGAGATTGTTGGCAAAAGATATGCAAGACCAGGGTTTGTTATATTCTGTAGAGTGCTTGGAAAAAACAAAGGCAAGGAATGAGCCTTTTTTTTTCTTTCTTTTTTTGCTTGTGTTATGCAACCACCAGCTTTCTAACAGCAGTCTCCTAATAAGGCCCACCCCCTTACTTGAGACAGCCTTGTCTTTGAAGCAGACAGTGTGATTCCATGTAATGTTCTTCATTTGGAGTCTCCAAGTCAATCAGTAACATGTCTTCCACTGTGTGTAGCATTTGAGAGTTTTTTTTAGCACAGGCTGAGCTCTACAAGTATTAAGAATGTATCCGTTTAATTGCCAGTTGGAGGTGTTTCCCTGTTGTTAATGTGATCAGTGTTTATAGACTAAGATTTACTTTCATATTTGAGGCCAAGTCTATATTGTGGAAGATCACTATGTAGTGGAAGCTTTTTTGCACTTTATATTAAACAATGTTGCTACTGTGTGTCCTATGATTATGTGTCTAGTTATTGTAGCAAGCAGATCTAAGGTAGCATACAGATGTTGTTATTGAAGTTGACACTGTAGCCAGTCTAGGCTCACCAGCAGAATAAATGAACATGAGAAGGTTATCATCTAGCACCTCTGTAATCTCTGGAAATGGATAAAACAATTTGAACTAATGTAATCAGGTGTTAATTTTGTTTACGTTTCCTCATTGGTTGGAAACCTTAATGGCGGCTATAAAAAGTGAGTTGACCTCAAGCCACCTGTTTTTGCAAACACAGGTAGGGCTTGCACAGACCCATTGTTTAATCTTCCAGGGGTAGTGTGTATCGGGAACTGAAACTGTAATGGATTGAGGCTTACTCTGGGAAGTTAGTTACTTTGGCTTTAGGCTCTTCACTGTCACCTATCTTACATCCTGTACTTTTGATCAGATCAAAATGCTAGCTTTCCGTCAAAGTGCATAGAAAGAGACATGATACACCTAAAGGAAGATCCTGCATGAAGCCAACTGCTCCTACTCAGCATTGTCGTGGTTCCAGGCCATGCCGATGTATAAGGATTGATGAACAGCAGCTAGTTCATAACAGTAGTATAACTCCTCTTTAATTGACCTGGCAGGCAGCATGATTGTGTCATCATTGATGAGGATGTAAACACCTTTCCACTTTGGTATTAGTCAATTGATTTAACAGCCAATAACAATACCAAAGTTCCTGTTTTCCGATTCCCCTGTTCCCTTCTGCATTTGTTAAAGATTGAATGTGGTAACTGGTAACAGTATGAAAGGTATGTTTGAAATGCAGTCCCTGGGGGGAAAAGTCTCCTAGATTGTATGCACAGGTCAGGGGGAGGTCAGGACCAGTTACTATTTGGAGGTGAAACCTACAGTGCTTTGTGTTATTATGGATCTCACTGCTTTTCTTGGAAAGACACTCCACTCTATCTCTAGGATTGGCCAGGCACCCATGCTTGCGCGAGTGTTGATTGATGGCCAGTGAAGCTTTTTTATAGGTTATCATACCTCATATCACACCAAGTTTTTCATACAACATTAGTTAAGGTTAGAAGTAATGTAAGGGATAGGCATAAAAAACAGTAAGGTTGAAGTTTGGATCAAGGTTAGAGATGAAAAAAAAAAATCTAAATAGCCTGCTCAAGGATTCTGATGTACAAGCATGGGCGCCTGGCCAATCCTAATGCTTGAGGGGCGTGTCTCTCCAAGAAAAGCAGTGGGATCGATATTAACGCGTGTGCTTTAGGGTCAGGATGCTGATCAGCCTCACGGAGACTAGACACGAGTTACAGGAATCCCCATAGCGCCCTCCAAAGCCCTAGTCAAGTGTTGAGGCGTTTATTTAAGGTTGGCTATTTATGGTCATGACCATTAAGCGTTCTATTAAAATCTCCTCTTAGGCAGTTTATTTGACGACTCTCAAGAGGCCTTTTATTACAGTAATAGACTGCTGATAAACTTTATATGAAAAAAAATGTATATCATGTTTTAGTTTAAATTCATATTGAATTAAATTAGAATATAGGTATATATTGTAGGACTATAATAGCCTTCCCAACTTGTTCAGTTTGTGTGAGCAATGGGAAATCTTCTGAAACCTAAAGCTCATATTTTATATCTTTTGAACTTAACTGTAAGCCTTTAAATTAGTGTTTGTTCTGAGGCACGTAGCAACTACAATGGACTTGGATCATTGCTGCAACAATGAGAGCATGTTTTATTATTAAGGTAATTTGATTACATGCTGGTTAATCCTTTCAAACTGTAGAATAAGCTTTCAGAATTGGATTAAGCCCTCAAACTATGATTAATATTACAATCTCATCTCCTTTCAGATGTAACGGATAAACGAGAGGATATTTTGTAAAGAACCTCAGTGGACATTATCTTATTCTGTCTCAGCTGTTGAGAACTTAAATCAAGGATGAATTGTAGTTTTGTTCACTAAGCATGGTCCAGCTTATTCGTTTGAACAAAGATTCGATAGGATTTTGTATCATTGCTCATACAATGTGTCTACTACATCTACAACCTTTTCCAAATCAAAGTTTCACGGAGAATAGTGTTAGGTCAACTACACTTCCATGTAGGACCTTTATTACCTGTTCCTCTCCCCTACTGTTTTCTGAAATACAGTTTTTTTTGTTTTGTTTTTTTCTCCCAAGCTACGCGTTGACCCCATCCCAATATGCAGCTTCTGTTTGGGTACGAAGGAGTCAAATCGGGACAAGCGGTCAGAGGAGCTGCTCTCCTGTGCAGACTGTGGGAGCAGTGGTAAGTTGCCTAAAGCATTGCTTTATTTATTTATTTTTTTCGATCCAGTCACAGAGGACGTACTCATGAACCAATCCTACAGAACTACTCCACCAGCCTGGGCAAGGTTGTGAATATGTGAGCAATGCTCAGTCACAAATGGGCTCTAAAAATACAAGGTCAATCTGCAATTTGTAGGTGTGTTGTTAAGCGCAGTGAGGCCAGTACCTGGGGAAGGAAGCAGTGATTCTCAGCACTGTTGGGGCAAATTCCATATCTGTCCTGCTTTTGTTTTTCTTTATTGCACGGGAGAACTTCCTTTTTAAAGTATTTCAGTTTGGAGCACTGTGTAGATTGGATCATTGAGAGGGCTTTAAAACAGCCCTACAAACTGTGATACACTGGAGAAGGGCAGATACTACTTTAGTGCCCATTAGAAATTGAAATCACTCAAGTCATTCTCGCTGGTCTCGCAATGCACTTGCCTCTGGTGCATAAAAGCTAGAGAGGTTCAAAGATCAACTATTTGCGGCTACATTTAGGTGGCACTTTCCTTACAGTTCTTTTGTTCCAGGCAAAATTGCTAACCCTCCATAAAATTACCTATCCTAAGGAGTCTTTTGCGTTGAACAATTATTTTAAATGCCGTAAGGAATTGTTCTCCTGGTGACATTTTTATAGCTCAAATTTGACTAAGTAGCATTGAGGTGGTTTTTATTAACTGCTTAGTGTACACAAATTGTGCTCTTACTGTAAAACAGCTGTTTTACAACCATGAGAGGAGGCTGGGTGAGGGAGAAGGCAAGCTTTTACATGACTTTCACGGATCGGCTTCCATTAGACTGAGTGCTGCTACTGTTTCTGCCTCATTAAGAACAAATTATCTTTAATTAGCGGCTCAGATGTTGGATCATACTGTTTTTAAGACACAGCTTGTGGGGTTAAAAAAGGGGTTCCGGACACACAAGCTCAACATTGTTGATGATGCAATATGTTAATATTTAACCTTCCAGTGTGAACATTATTGGAAGGTCATGTCTCCCGCTCCGTGAAACTGGTGCTGAAAGATGCTGTAAATGTGTAACACTAATATGCTTTTTAATTACTTCTAAAGGGCATCCGTCTTGTCTGAAATTCTCCCCGGAGTTGACCTCGAATGTGAAGAGATTACGATGGCAATGTATTGAATGCAAAACCTGTAGTTCCTGCCGAATACAGGGGAAAAATGCCGTAAGTACTGATATACCGTATAATCCCAGATTTTATTTAATCAATATCATATTTTATAAAGGATCTAGTCTAAACGGATTATCGGTATCTCCAATTTGTAGCGTTCCTATTTATAATTTTGTCAAATGACGTGACAGAAGGTGTGATAGCGTATCTATGCAAAAGGGAAGCCCGACACACATTCCTTCTGTTCCCTTTCAGGATGAGATGTTGTTCTGCGATTCATGTGACCGAGGCTTTCACATGGAATGCTGTGACCCACCGCTTTCAAGAATGCCAAAAGGTAAGGTGTTTACAGCACCGGGCACCTGGCTTTCCCTCCCTTTTCAATTCAGAGCCGGCGATTTACAGAGGGCGTTTTGGGGCTGTCACTCAAGCCGGTGAGGCAGCAATGGCTTATTAGGAGCTTTGCATGCATATCAAATTATTCCTGTGTCCCCAGGGAGATTTGCTATCTGTGGATTACAGTACAGGGCTTCCAGCTATGCTTGTAATGATTGTACATGTATAGAGCATTTGGCAGGCGATTCATTCGATTCATTCAGGTCGCATAGCTTTGCTTATAATGAGCTGACATGAAGTCTATTTCAATGGACAGTGAATTGAGCCACTGTTTTTCTCATGGATTTTTCCTATTGTGCTGAGTAATTGATTGTCAATGTGAGAAGGAGGGTTTCTTGTCGACTCTCGGTAGTAAAAGGAAATGTTTCAAATGAATGTGTCCTCGGAATTGATGAACCCACCTAACCGATGTGCTTTGTACTTGGACGCCCTCCAGGTTTCTGGATCTGCCAAGTCTGCAGGCCAAAGGAGAATGGAAAGAAATTGCTGCATAAGAAAGCCGATCAGATCAAACGTCGATATGCAAAGCCTATTGGAAGGCCCAGAAATAAGCTCAAACAAAGAATGTACGTTTGGTAATTCTTTGCAGAACGAACTATCTAATTGACCTACCTTGTTTTGTTTTAGCATAACGTAGTATTCACTGGTTGGTATATGGATATTTTTCCCCCTTTCTGCTCACAGGTCTGTAAGCAGAGGTGACGGCTCCATGATAGCACTGGGAGGAAGGGGGTCACCTGGTAGGGGTCAAAAGATTACCGTCTGTTCCACACCTTCATCTGGTCATGCTGCATCTGTGAAGGACGCCAGAGACAGATTGGCTGTTGCAGACCCCCGTTGGGCGGGTGACACCACCCAATTCACCACCTCCACTTCCACCACCACTCCCCCCCTCACGCCCACCTCCACCCCAACTACACTCACCGTTAACAAGAAAACCAAAGGGCTTATCGATGGGCTTTCCAAATTCTTTACTCCCTCTCCTGTTGGCCGCAGGACGCGGGGTGTAACTTTAGACTCCGACAAGCAGCCTTGTTCTACCGAAAAGGGCCCACCCAAACTATCCAAATCATTACTGTCAATTGCCTTTGCTTCAGACACCACTCCAAAGCTAACCACATCTCCCTGTTCACTCCCACCCCCTCCCACGTTGCCCGGACATAGTCCCCCCTCCCATGTGTCAAGCAGCTCCACCTCCGCTAACTCCCCTCAGAGCTCCTCTAGCCAGTCCAGTGTTCCCTCCCTGAGTAGTCTCTCCAATAACAACCAACTTAAGGGACTCTTTGATGGACTGTCACACATATACTCCACTCAGGGACAATCGCGGAAAAAGGGACTGACATGCTACGCACCACCTAAGCGCATGCACCATAAGCAGGACTTGTCCTGCGCGTCAAAATCGTGTTGCCAGCAGCTTGGAAAGAAAGAGCTTAATAAGAGTAGGTTTCTGTCGCTCGCCGCTTCTCCTGGGCCGGGAAGGCCCCGAGGACGCCCCTTTAAGATGGTCAGTCATTTCAGACGTAACCCCTTTCTTAAAAAGCACAGGACGCTAGGCAGGTTAAGATATAAATTGACCCCTCAGAAGGGATCCCCCTCCCCGGGAAAGGGAGATGTGACAGACGGAAGAGTTAAACCAGAGCACGACCATGGTAAGCAAAGGCTCCCAGCTCGAAACCAAAACCTGCGTCTCAACAGGTTTCCTCTTTTTTTTTTAACCCAAGGCTTGGCACTGGCAGTTGTATTTTTTTTTTTTTAAACACAAGCTAATGTTTTTTTTTTTGGGTGTGACAAGAGAAGCTTATTTTGGCTTTTTTTTTTTTTTTTTACAACTGCAAACAGTTCTTTACTAATCCTCTGCCACCTATTTTGAATTCATTTGTTGTTTTTTAACCCAATTGCGTTGCGTTTGATTTGGCTGCGGAATCTAAGCGGCTTCCATCTCTTGCCGTCGGCTTTGTCATAGTGCATGGCCCACTAACTCCCTCATGCTGCTCCTCGCTCTGTCCTTGACCCCCTGCAGTAGTACGCCCATTGTGATCGCTGCCTAGTAGTGACTGTAGTCGCATCAGTAATCCTTCTGCCATTCCACTCTTTCTCACAAGCACCATTCACCATTCAACTTCACTTCACTTCCAGCGATAGACAGACACACGCACCCCGGTTATTCACCCACTAGGGGTGGACTCACCGCTGACATGATGATCACAGCAAACATACCACTTCACCCTTTCATTGTAGCTGTCCAAGGGAAACCGTTTGAATGGAATCTGTTTCGTTTTAACAGGGTTCCAAAACGATACATTCTAACACAACATAACTCTTATCTCATTTCCATGACATGTGTGGTGGGCATATCACTCTCGCTTGTGATGTTCTTGTGGTTACCATATGGTGCACATGTGATTTTCATGAAATGTGTGCTTGCCTTTCCAGCATCATTGCTTTCCATGTCTTTTTCAGCTTTTCCCACCGCATCTGCTTTTTAATTCATGGGAAACTGTCTCGGTGGGTGACTAAGCACATGAAAGCAGTTATGCAATTAGAGTGATTTAGTTTCGCTTCACTACATTAGGGATACTCATAAAAACTTTCAAAGATGATCTATTATAGAATTCCTCCAAGACACAGCCTCAGACAAGCATAGGAACAGTGGGCTATGTACAGTCTCTTGTGGAAGACTTCAACCGCACCATGGGAATGGTGGCCAATGTTAATGTGCTGTCCGATTTCCATGTGGTTTCTCTGCCTATAACAGGCTGTGGAGGAGAGCTGCGTGTGAAGCAAGAGGCCCACACTGGCTTTGTGGCTGTGTCCAGGGACCATGTCACAGAGGAAGATGTGGAAATGTTCACACAGGTCCAGCATCTCTCGGGGCAGGTGAGAGAACTGGGGCAAAGGTCCTTGTGCATCCGGGCACGTCGCCTAGACACAGATATGTGGTCAGATCACACTGTGAGAGTTCTTGGTTCATCTCAGCAGTCAGTCGGTCCGTGGCAGAACATTGAAACACGATCTCTCTTTCAGCGCACCGGGTCTTTGCTGAACGTCGACTCTGGGCGATACCCTGCCGTCATTGAGTTTGGGAAGTATGAGATCCAGACCTGGTACTCGTCACCTTACCCACCTGAATATTCAAGGTACAGTTTGTTGCCAAGGTCAACACACTGACAAATAATAGTTTTTTTTATTAGGATTAGTTGGATTTTAAATTAGCCAAATATTGTATCTGGAGTAAAAACTCCTTTTGCCTTTTTCAGATTGCAAAAGCTCTATCTATGCGAGTTCTGTCTGAAGTACATGAGGAGCAAGACCATCCTTCAGAGGCACATGAAGAAGTGTGGCTGGTTTCACCCGCCAGCCAATGAGATCTACCGAAAGGACGACCTTTCTGTGTTTGAGGTCAGCTGCCCTTTACAGCAATAAAGCAATAACTGTATGCTGCATGAGATTCCCCTGAATTGTTCCGAGATGGAAAAAGTCCACTGTTTGAACAATGTCCTCCTGCTCTTTTTATTCTGTGTTTAGGTTGATGGAAATGTCAGCAAACTATTCTGCCAAAACCTCTGCCTGTTAGCCAAGCTTTTCCTGGATCACAAGACCCTTTATTATGACGTGGAGCCTTTCCTTTTTTACATACTTACAAAGAACGACCAGAAAGGCTGTCATATTGTGGGTTATTTCTCCAAGGTAAGAATTTCGGAATAATTGAATGGAAAACAGGAATATGACCCCTAATTTCAGCATTTTGATTGTGATATCGCAGCAATTTGTCATTTTTTGTGGTTTGTTGATTCAGGATTTAAAAACATAGTGTATTCACATGGGATTTATGTTTTTTAATGAATGCTCTCATGTGTCAGTGTGAATTTTCTCGTCTAATAGTGTGTGTGTGTGAGTGCTCGCACGATTTAGACAAGGACAGTGGCAGGTGCAATAAATTGCCAGCTTCAGCAGAGCCCTGACATACTTGATCTGTTTCTCCTTCCCCCAGGAAAAGCTTTGCCAGCAGAAGTACAATGTCTCCTGCATAATGATCATGCCTCAGTACCAAAGGCAAGGATTTGGAAGGTTCCTTATTGATTTCAGTAAGTTCTTTAATGCATTTAAGATACACAAAATGGAACACTTACTTGGTCTTTTGTATTGAAAAAATAATTTCAGATGATGGGTTTAATGTGTGCCTTGTGGCGAGGTGCCTCACTTGGTTAAATCAAGGCTCGCACACACTGTACTTATTTAATCAAGTATGATGGAACGAAGAAGCTTAGTAGGCATGTGTTCTGGCTATCGTGCATATGTGCATATGTTGAAATGTGATAACCCGAAGTGTTGGCTTTAGTGTCGCCTCAGGATTCGCTGGTTGGAAATTGCACCCTATTCTGAATTTTGTGGAGGCACTGAGGTGAAATTGGATTTTCAATCGTTTCAGTCCTGCAAAATACACATGTAATATTCAGGGCCTTGTGGTCCGCTTCTGAAAAGAACTGCTGCCTTGAGTGGGTTTCTGTGTTTAGGTAGCAGATTTAGCTAGTTTTGTCACAGCGCTTCTATTAGTTCAAGGGTTTTTCTCTTATGGAACTGTTGTCTCTGCAAGAAAATAAGGGTGAGCTGGAGAAAGGGCTGGGAGAGCAAAGAGTGAGCCGTAAGGAGCATTTGATTTCCTGTTCACTTTGGGAGCCATTGAGACACAGAGATGCGAGAAGGATCCGCGATATTGAGAGTGTGCTGATAACAAAGACAGGGATTAAGGGAGATTGAACACAGCTGAGTTCTGAGCTCTGTGAGGGCTTTATTGGAAAACGTGGCTTTGGAGATGGAAGTTGTTTAGATTAAGATTTTTTTTATTATTGGATTGTATTAAGAGGAACACTTTGTTTCAGGTGGCTGTGAGAGGAGAGCATTAGTGGCTGTCAGTGTGAAAAATGTTGACCTTCTAATCACCATTCAAAGCATTTGGAAGCTAAGCTATTTTTTTAGGCTTGGTTAAACAAAAGGAATGCATTTGTTAAACGCACTGGGTATTTTCTTTTTTATCTGCTCTGTATTTTAATAACCATTCCCCTGTTTTGTTATCATTGGCTTCTCTCTTCAGCTTCGGTAATGAATATTGTCATAATTACAGAAATATTATGTATTCAGTGTTTGGTGATTAGATTTGCTTGTTTGGTTCTCGGTAGTGGGTGCACATAAAAAGGTATTAATTAATTTCACGCGGCTCATAATGGATGACCCTTAACAGGACTGCTATAAAAGTAATTACCTACAGATACCGTTTGGTATTACCGTTTATTATTTATTTCTTTTGCTGTTCATTATCTCTCGTAAGTAGAGCCTCTTGTGAGCAATGACATCCAGCTGCTTCTCTCCATTTGTTATCCAGCGTTGTTTCCTCTTCTCCACCCCCCCCCCCCCTCCCCTCCCCTCTCATCCCTCGTGTTGCCCTTGCCAGCATGTATCATAGCATCAGACAGAGGTTGAAGGAGAGGAAAACTGATTGCCTCACCTCCTTTTATACTCTTTGAAGGTGAAAATGGAGCTGCTTCAACCTGGGTTTCATGTCGCAATCACGTCCCACTTGAATACGCAGTTCCTTTTTTTTCTGTCTTTTTTTTTTTCATGGAGGGAAATTGAATTGCAATCTAGAGTAACCCAGTGGTGCCTGGCTTGACTAAAGCATTTTGTTTTTTGTTTGATTGTGTCTTTTCAGGTTACCTTCTCACACGGCAAGAAGGACAAGCCGGCTCCCCGGAGAAGCCTCTGTCAGATCTGGGTCGCTTATCCTACCTGGCATATTGGAAAAGTGTCATACTAGAGTACCTTTATAAGCACCCAGATAAACACATCAGCGTTAAAGGAATAAGCAGGGCCACTGGGATGTGTCCACACGACATCGCCGCTACTCTCCAGCAGCTCGGCATGATTGACAGACAGGATGGCAGGTCAGTACCGCGGGCAGGCTCTGCAGCCCGTGCTGCGGGTGCCGCTGCTCTGGCTGCTTCTGGGTGCCGTCTGACTTATCCAGGCCACTGGGTATTTTTAACACCGTATCCATTAATGCAGCTGAATATTGACAGAAGTAAGTCAGGTTAAGTGCCCCAAGGACATGGAGCGCGAGCTGTTCCGACGGGGCCCGCTTTAGGAACCCGGTAACATGCAACATTACGGTTTTGTGACCTCGCCTCCTGGGGGCTTTCTGTCTGTAGGTTTCTGGTGATCAGAAGGCACTGGCTGATCCAGAAGCATGTGGAAAGGTTGAGGTCCAACCCTCGTCGGAACGAGGTGGAGCCGGACGCCCTGCACTGGACCCCAGTGGTGGCCCTCAACGCCGTCCTGTCCGAGGAAGAAAGAGAGGCAGAGATGGATGTACGTTGTCTGTCTTCTTCTGGATGCCACAGCCTGTTATTGTATCCCAGGGTTGAACTCTGCGTGTTCCTCGTGGTCCCACAGGCTGTTAACGTGCTGTTGTTGGATTACTCTTTAATTAGCCTGGGAGTTCAAACAGAGGCCTATAATGGGCAAAGCATGTTCCCTGTCAGTAAGCATTTAATGTTTAGCAAAATTGCCCCAAATCAGTTAACTACATAATTGATAGAGCTAAATATTCCATGACATGCATAGACATTGTGGCTCAACAGACATGTTTGCTCTGACTTGCATCCAATCAACGGGACGTCCACATTGTCAAGAGAATGTGCATTGTTGATTCATCGGTCATGACGTTCACTTCCATTATCTTCCTCGTCTCATCAGCCCAGTCGCTCCGCTCAGGAGCCGCGTGGCGATGCGTGGTTCCCCGGCGATAACGCTCTCGTCTCGTCTGTTTAATCACCAGGCCGAGCGACTGAAAGAGCAGGCCAGTTGCTGGGAGAAGCGGGAGGAGAGGGAGGGCTACATGATGATGACTCACAGCCGCAGCCGACGGCCTCCCACCAAGGTCTACTGCAAGAACCCCTTCAGGACCTACGAGCGCCGCGCCGCCTCCCGAGACGCGGGCATCCAGGAGTCCGGGGAGGACAGCGAGGAAGACGACGACGATTCCGACGGCGACGACGATTCCGACGGCTCCCCACCCATCCTGACAAAAGCCCACGCCATGCTTGGAGCCAAGAGAAAGGTCCCTGATTAGTTTATTTTGTGACACATAATCCCTTGGGAACAGCCTCGGGTCAGCTATGGCATGTTTTTTTTTTTGTTGTAGTTACAGAACAAAGGCCTGTGGTGAGTAATACCTGATTTAGATTTAGTATTGTTGTTTTAACATCGGTTGATCGACCCTATACGGAGTGTGATTGAAGGAGTAAATATTCATGAGTTCAGTGAAGCGTTGGTCGCCTCCTCTATATCATCTCGCGTACTGGAACCCCATGGGCCTGCAGCTGTAGATAATGGATTGTGTTTTCATTGGTGGTGTCGAAACTCTGCAGGCTAGACCTTGTAGCATTGTCAATGGTCATGGGTAATTTAATGCCCTCTACGGCGTTTCACTCAGCCGCAATGTTTATGGGGCACTGCCCCCTTGTGCTGGAGATGAGATTACAGACTCGATGAGGGAAATGGTTAACAACCCCGTGGAATGTTCCGGGGAGAGAGGGAAAAAAAAGTCCAATTGTGGTTGCCGTTGATTAATGCATTAGGTTACAGGATCCCAAGTGTTGCTTTCCACGTTGTTTTAATTTTAGCAATACAATGAGAAGTCTAGTTTATCCCTGTAGTGTAAACCCCAGACAGGGGAAACTCGTGAGTCTGTACAATCGAGCGCCTGTGGTTGGCGTTTACTCTGCCTGTCTCATTTGTGGTCTTCCAAACCCCGCTCTCCTCAAGGGGAAAGTGGATCGCTCAAGCATTTAGGCCGTGTGGTTTACCATTTCACATTTAGAAGGAAGTCTTGAGTGAAAGCCCTGCCTCCTGGTAGACGTTCAACAAGTTCCGTGGCTCTCCCATCTCCCATTGTTTTATCCCATGCACACAGTTTGAAGTGTTTAGGGCACATGTTTGCTCTGTTTGATTTTGAATGCGGTTTGTTTTCCCTGGCGTTTCAGAGACCCATTATGCTGAAGAGGAGAGGTCGCCGGAGGAAAAGGATCAACAGCAGCGTGACGACAGAGACCATCTCCGAGACGACGGAGGTCCTCCACGAGCCTTTTGACAACTCTGACGACGAGAGACCCATGCCTCTGCTGGAGCGCACCTGCAGAGTGGGGGACATGGAGGAGGAGGAGGAAGAGGAGGAGGACCGCGAGGCACCGAGGATGCCAGTGAAGCGGCGGAGAGGGCGTCCGAGGCTGGAGAAGAACAGGCTGAAGGACAACCGTGAACACTGGAGCGAAGGTATGTAACACCTGCCGTCCGGGCTGTGAACCCAGCGACTCAAGTGCCTCCTTCTGTCTCTGAAAAGCAAAGTGCAATGCATTTTTTAACTGTGTGTCTTTTTTTGTGTGTCTGCCTCAGGAGCTGAGAGGATCTCCAAGAAACCGGGCCGGCCTCGGCTGCTGAAGAGGAAGAAAGGCTGGCCCAAAGGCGTGAAGCGAGGCCCCCCCAAATGGAGGCTAAAGAACGAGCGCAAGATGGGCTTCAAGCTCAACCTCTACACGCCCCCCGAGACGCCGCTGGAGGCCGAGCAGCACCACATCCAGACAGAGGAGCCCAAGGAGGAGCCGGAGCAGGCCCCCGCCGGTACGGAGGCGAGCTGCGAGGCCAGGAGAGGCACGGCAAGTCTGGACGCGGAGCTGGAGAGCATGCCCTGCTCTGAGCCTCAGAGTCCGGGCTACGCAGAGTCTAATAAAATGAGCTCCCCCGAAGGCTCTCCCATGGCCTCTGCGGTGTGTTCTCCTGCCGGCTCACTGGCGGGCGCGTCCCCCTGTCACAAAGACAGCCTCCATCCGAGCCCAGAGCCACCTGAGGACGAGCCCCAGGACAGTGAGCATGAGCAGGAGTCTCCCCCCTTGTCTAAAGAGCTGGAGCAGAGCACGGGGGAGGCTGGATCCCACGACGAGGAGGAAGAGCCCTGCGCCCATACGGAGGACCAAGATGCGGATGATGAAGATGACAGTCACGTTGAGACCGCGGATCCAGAGAAAAGCAATCAGGAACCTGAGCAGGTGCCCTTAAAGGATCAAGCTGAACACACCCCAGCTTTTTTAGATCAAAAAGGAATTCCTGAGCCGGAGTATGAGAGTCAGCAAGAGCCCGCAGCCCCCTGTCGTGTGGATGTAGTTGCTGCATCAGGAGACAGCGTCCAGGGAGGAGTGGCAGAAACGGAAACAGCGGCAGCAGCAGCAGTTACAGCAATCGACTCTGATCACCAAGCAGACTCCGAGTCGGAAGAGGAGGAGAGCGCTCCCAGTCCCCAGCCAGACCCTCCCCAGCCTCCAGAGAGACCGGCTCCCAGCCCCGTGCCGAGAGCCCATCCCCCAGCCGTTTGCCCGGAGGTGGACACGGAGACCGCCCAGGCCGTGCAGTCCCTCACCCAGGAGAGCGAGCGTGACGGCGCCGTGTTCCAGGACTGCGCCGAGACCCAGGAGGCCTGCCGGAGCCTGCAGACCTACGCCCACGTGGCCCACAGTCCCCAGCTGGCCACCATGGATGACTGCCCGCAGTCGGACCACAGCAGCCCCCTGTCCTCGGCCCACTCGCACCCCAGCCAGTCGGTGCGCTCGGTCAGCAGCCCCGCCGTGTCCCTGCTGGAGAGCGGCTACACCCAGATCAGCCCCGAGCACGGCGCCATCTCCGTGGCCTCGCTGCACAACATGGAGACCAGCCCCATGATGGACGTGCCCTCAGTGTCCGACCACTCGCAGCAGGTGGTGGACAGCGGCTTCAGTGACCTGGGCAGCATCGAGAGCACCACGGAGAACTACGAGAACCCCAGCAGCTACGACTCCACGCTCGGGGGCAGCATCTGCGGGGCCGGGGGCCCCTCCCAGAACAGCTGCTCCTACGGCAGCATCCCCCCCAGCGGCCTGGCCCAGAGTAGCTGCGCCGTCAGCCAGCAAATGGCCGGCGCCGTCAGCCAGGGCAGCTGCGGTATGATTCAGCAGAACAACCTGAGCTCGCCGCAGCGTTGCAACGTCAAGTCCCCGCAGGGCTGCGTGGTGGTGGAGAGGCCGCCCAGCAACAATCAGCACAGCCAACACAGTCAGCACGCCCAGAGGGGCCAGCATAGTCAACTCAGTCAACACAGCCACCCGCAACACAACCCCCACGCCAGGCACGGCCCGCTCAATCAGCATAGCCAACACAATCAGCATGTCCCCCACAATCAGCTGAGCCAGCATGGCCAACACAATCCCCACAGCCAGCACAGTCACCACCACCACCACCCCCACCACAATCACCACCTCCAGCACAATCAGCTCAGCCAGCACAATCAACACACGCAGCATAGCCTTCACAATCAACACAGTCAGCAGCAGCCCATGGCCCAGTGCGGGATGCCCACCAACTTTGCCACCCCTATGCAGTTGGCTGACATCCCTGAATCTGGCAACCCCAACCTGGCCCTTTATGAAAGGATGAACCACCAAGGGGAGTACAACAGTGGGCACTACTCCCAGCCCTCGGGCACCTTCAGCCTGGCCAAACTGCAGCAGCTGACCAACACGCTCATAGACCACCCTCACTCGCTGCCTTTCAATCACTCGTCCCCGCACCCCATCACATCCTATGCAAACAGTGCCTCACTGTCATCGCAGCACTCGAGCCTGGTGTCCCTGTCCCAGGCCCCCCACGGGGTCCCCAACTCCCAGGTGCAGGCCACCATGACCCCGCCCCCCAGCCTCAGCTCCCCGGCCCCCATGATGCTGCAGCGCAATATGGGCATGTCCCCCTCCCAGAGGATCCAGACTCAGATGGCCCCCAAAGGCCACATCTCCATGCGCTCCAAGTCGGCCCCGCTGTCCCACCACCAGCAGCAGATGTACGGCCGGCCGGCCCAGACGGTGGCCATGCAGGCGCCTTCCAGGACGCTGGCCGCCATGCCCCGCATGAACATGAGCGTCAACATCATGCCGGCGCCAGCCTACAACGTCAACTCCATGAACATGTCCTCGCTCAACGCCATGAATGGTTACCGCGTGAGCCAGCCCATGATGAACAGCAGCTACCATGGCAACCATGCCTATATGAACCAGTCGCCCCAGTACTCTATGCAGATGGGCATGATGGGAACGCAGCCATACCCCCAGCAGCCCATGCAGGCTCCGCCACATGGCAACATGATGTACACTCCAGCTGGTCACCATGGCTACATGAACACGAGCATGTCCAAGCAGTCCCTCAAAGGGCCTTTCATCAGACGGTAACTCTGAATCGGACAGGACGCTTCTTCTAATGTGCATTTCACTTTTCCTAGATGCACAGATTTGGCCTTTTTTGTTGAGGTTTTTTCTTGTTGTCATTGTTTGTAAGTACTTAAAAACCAGCACTTGGAAAGAATGCAAAAAGTTGAATCAATAAGTAAACTTTGAAGCTATGTAAAAGTACTTTTCCCTTCAGATGGGAAGCCTTACATCATAAAGATGAAAATCTATTTAATTAGTGTTAGTGTCCCTAATGTCTCTCTAGTGCAGGTAGTTTCAGAGCTTGTGGGAAGAGATCTCATCCATGGGATTGCAGTTGTGTAGCAGCCTCAAATTAAGCCATTTAATGTGCCTGCTACAAGTGGAGTCAGTGGATATTTGAACCTGTTCAGTGTATCTGTCTAACAGTGCTGACATTTAGTTTGTACTATACTCATGCCTTTGTATATTTAAATTATTGTACTTATTTTGTAAAGTGACAATTAGCATGCTTCGGTCTCTGTTAGTGACAGTGCATTGAGTAGTACTGTACAAGTGTTGTGCTTAATAGCAAGCCATTTTAAATATATCTGGCCTTTATTAGGTAACCCTCTACGGGGAGAAAGATAAAACTATATTTTGTTAATTCTAATAATGTAAAAAAATGTAAACTTAGTCCTGTTTTCAGTTTCTGTTTGAGAGGTTTTATTGCTATGTATGTATAATTCTGAAGTCTTTTGTAACAAATTTCCTTGAGGCAGCTTTCTGTTTTATAAAGCAGACTGATTTCTGTCAAAATAACAGCATATCGCAGTGTTTGTACCCTGACAATTCTAAAACATTTCAAAGAGTTCCAATGTCCAGAAATGTGGCAGAATTAAAAAGAACTAAATCATTATAATGACGAATAACAATAAAGAAATATACATTTAGTCCAAAGTTGATATTTTACATAATGCCTTTAAAGTTACATTTTCATTCCATCTGTAGATTTGTTTTCTATCTTTATAAAATGTTGGATTTATATTTTACAAAAGTGTAGAGCAAGTAGAGCCTGTGAATAGACCAAACTAAGCTAACGGATTGCATGTAAAAAGCAACTTGTACCTGTGTTTTTGTTTATATTGCTCTTTTGTAGCCTTTGTACCTGTACAGAGAGGCTGTTAGGAACAGGGGGGAAAACCTGGCAATGTGTACAAACAATTGAGCAGAATGGCAGTCTTGTATTTATGACTTTTCTCCTTTTGTCAGTCACTTAAATGCTGTACATTTTAGCATAAAAATAAATTATGATTGACCATGCACTCGATTCTGGTCTTGATTAAATTTAGACGTCCAACAAAACAATTTGGCTATCTATACCAAAACCACCCACTAAGCTTTTATCCCCCTGATAGGTCTGTGCAGTGAGATAGATTTGGAACTATTAGCAGTGCAGCACTATCATAAAACAAGTATTTATAAGGTGATATGTAGGAAACCCTGTTGCTTCTCTCTACCTAACTTGTTAGCCTATCTCCTCTGTACACACATTTGTGAGAATGATCCAAATTAAATGCTTCCTATGGGCTGCATCATGTTTTGTTCTGCTCTTGGTCATCTTTCTTGTCGTTTGCTTGTCCATCTTTCGTGTCCATGCGCTGTTCCAAGAGATAAGTGTCCAGTTGTCTGAGCTGTTTTAGGAAGCCCCAGTTTGGTATAATGCGTCTTCGTTGTTTTACGTGATCAATAGCGTCCACCACAGTCATATTTTTGATGATCATTAGGTAGGCCAGGAAGAGGGTGGCAGAGCGACTTCTTCCCATGACACAGTGCACCAAGAGCTTATCTGTAGAGAGAAAAAGATCAACTTTAAAACAGGAGGAGCATTAGAATATATTGTCAGTGACAGTTGTACCTTATACTTACTCTCAGGGTTTCTAAGGGTTTGGTCTATGAACTCTGCGGCTGAGAAGAAGTACTTGCTCAGGTCAAACGTAGCAACATCCTCAGCCACCACTCCATAGTAAACAATATCCATGTCACTGTAGTAGTCTGCATCTGTGTCCACATTATTCCATGTTCCCTCCGCTGCATTCAGGATATGCGTAATGCCCAACGCCTTCAGGTTGTATTTGTCTTTTGCTGTCTGCCTGTAAGCAGGCAAATAGATAATCACACTCTGCTTTATTACTGGGTTCATTCATCCATCAAGGAAATCAAGCCCACAATGTGTTACTTACTCATCCCCTATGTAGACATTAGGCCAGACTTCATTGACATGAGTGTACTCTACACTTCCCCGGTTAAGGATTTTATCCAGCTCATAGCCTCCTGGTGTGACATATGCATCGCCTGAAAGAGATGCTTTTTCCTTCTGAACATTCACCTTCACACCAGTCTTTGAGCTGCAAGAAGCCATTTCTTTCACAATAGCTAGGTTTCACACATGCTGCATTCCCTTGAGGAAAAACACTAATTAGATTCGCCATGGAGGTCTTTACCAAGCATGCTACAAAAACATTTTTTTTTTTGTCAAGAGAGACACGGTAGTTTGATTTAGACGTTGAATCCCTTTTTTTCAAATGTTAATACCAAAGCAGCAGTGTTACAATGGGAACGAGCTGGGCTTACCAACAGATTCAATTGAGTCCTTTACTTTCTCTCTTCATGCTATGAATGGATTGGAATCATCCTGGTAACATGCTGTCAAACAGTTCTGGAAAACACAGCAACGTTAGGTTTAATTCTGGAAGCATGGAGACGAGGCCGAGATTGTATAACTGGTGTGTGACAGGCGTCAAATTGAGCGGATATTTTTAGGGCTGTGATGTGGCAGGCCCCTGACCTTAGCTGCTGAGCTGCTTGCCTGTGGGGAAAATGGCCCCAGAGTCCCAGCCATCTACTACTAAACACACGCCACTTTAATCTCTGCTGCTGGCAGGAAGATGTGCTTAGCCAAACTTCACACTTGCCAAAGGAAACCCATATTCACTGAAGTGAACAGGGCCTCCCAAGCTTCTTCTCAACCATGTCAATAATTCCCGGAAATTGTGTCGGTTTTCCTCAGCCAGCCTATCACGGACTCAAAAAGGTTTAAGCATCATTTTATACAAGCCTATTTGCAAATTCTAGTCAAAGATATATTTCGCACCCTTTTTTGGCATCTTTTGGACAGAAACGATTGAAATGTGTCACTGTCAAACAGATGTTTTTTTCCCCTAAGATATCTAAAATTCTCGTTGATCATGACATGCATGAAACATTCAGTGATTTGAAAGCAAGCCGAAGACGTTAGAGTACGTAATGATGATGACAGTATGTGGAATGACTGAGTTAAGCCGGTAACATGTCAGACTGAGTTTTACACCATCAAGCTCCTTTATTTTACCCTCATATCTCTGTGCTCTGCCATCATTCATTCTGACAGTGGAATCATTAGACCTGTGATATCTAATTCCTTTTATTATGACAGCATCCCCCGCTCTCACACTGCGCTGGGGAGAGCATCTCTTATTGAGATGGCTTCACCGTTTCGTCTCTTTTCAAAGTTTGACCTGAATCTGTATACACGCTCTGAACCACACTGGTATATTTCTGTCATCTCAAATCAAGCCTCTAAAGACATCGCCGTTTTAACAGTTCACTGGTAGATTTCAGCAGTTTAGACACGGTCTTTCAAAAAATAAGTGAGCAAAGAAGAATGGCATAATTTATTCATGCATATGTAATAGGTAGAGTTTTTTGAGAAGTGTCTGGTGTATCATATTTTTCTATTTGGATCTAACCAACAGAAACATATTCAAGAATGACGTATTATTTTAATACAGCAAGTGGAACACAGGTACTGACATGCAGTTCCGAGGTCCAGTCTGTAAGCAACTAAACCTCCTTTGACCATCCCTGCGCCAGTCTATAGCCCTCAATTCCCTCTTCTCTCCAGTGCTAGTGCCGCGTCAAGTTGGCAGAGTTGGTCCAAGAATCCCGCATTAGGAAAGATGTTCCTGTGTTTACAAACGGCCGTGATCGCCTCCTCGAGAGTGAGTCTCTCACTGATCATGAGGAAGGCCAGCACAAGGGCAGCAGAACGGCTCATTCCCCGGGCACAGTGCACTAGCACTATACCTGTGTGGAAAATGTGAAGACACACAGCAAAAAGAAAAGGGGAGAAATTAACTGTTTACAGTAGATTCATTTGAATTGAATAGGCTTTGCAAAAAAATCTGAAGTCTTATTAGTCGAATCAAGCATTACCTTTTTGAGAAAAAGCAGCTGAAATGAAATCCGCTGTTGGATTAAAGAATGGAGCCAGCTCAAAGTCTCTGGTGTCTGTTGCTGCCACTCCATAGTAGTGTATGGCAGTATTTGAGTAGTAGCCTGCCCCAGTGACAACATGCTGAGAACCATCAGCAGCATTCACTAAATGGGTTACCCCCATACTCAGAAGCAGAGGTATATTCAGAGCTGTGGCACTAAAAGATAAGGACATTGGCTATATTAGATCTTCGTTGATTTTCTAAATTTGGAATGTAATTGAATGTTTTGACTTTTCTTCGTTTGAATCTTTGTTGACCCGATGTATAGTGATTGACATACAGTAGCAGGGTATATTTCCAGTGACATTGTTAAAGCGTATATGATATTGCAGTTCAATCCCTGAGCAGTTTTACTTACAAGTTTCCAATGTAGAGGTTGGGCCAGACCTCATTGACAGGGCCTGTGGGCTGTCTATGTTTCAGCAATAGAAGGGTGAGAAGATCGTGGCTGGGTGTTGTCACATGACCAGGCTCCTCCCCTTGGCTCATGGCTGCTGTCTGTCTCCTTCATGAAGTCAACTGTTCCAATACATTCATAACAAACTGTTTGCAATAAAATAAGGTTCTAGGGCTTACAGATAAGCTGAAGAGCAATGCCATAAAGTGTTCCCAAATATTTAATATTGGGATTTGGCTAACTTTAAATCAAATGTTTTAACCTGGTTTCCATACCTACAGACACTCTTCCCAAGTGCTCTTACTTCAGTCATCACATCTTCTGCTTCCTGCGGCCATTAGGGAGAGAACTTGCTGCCAAATATGTTCTTATTGGGCTGACTTGCTCTGTGTTTCTTCAGCGAAAGCTGTAAATATCAATGTCCGGGAAAGGATTTCCTAGTCTGGCTGTACTGCTGAATATGCCTACGTCCGGTCTGAACCAGAGTGGGCTATTTATTCTGCTGTTGCTGTGACAGGAGAAAGACAGCATGTGCAGTAACAGCCGGTGCTATAGGACTGCACCAATGTTTCCAGATGCGATACTCTAATTAAAACAAACCTTTATTTACAACTGTTGTTGTTAACATCATAATTGTATGTGCAAATATGCTGCAATAAAAAGAAGACAAATAATTCATTTAAACATAGAGATGTATTATTGTAACGAGCCCTATGCTAATACATTTAAATATAAGTTGACAATTGAACTATATTTTATCAAATTCATTTTTAATTAATTGTACTTGGCATACAACAAATGAGACAAACAAGATAGTCATGCATATTTATTCACTGTCTAAATCAGTTATATAATAATCTTAATATATATAAAAAAACGTTCAGAGAAAATATACACAATCCTTCACTGACATCCTAGTGGTCTTACTTTTAAAGGGGAACTGAGGGACGGCCATCTTGACGGCCCTGGTAGTGGAGCTGTTTGGCAAACTCTCTAAGATGTTCACTGACAGCCTCAATGACCTCCACCAGCGTCCAGTCCTCGTGAATCGTCAGGTAGGCCAGTACTAGGGTGGACGAGCAAGACCCATAGCACAGTGGACAAAAACCTTACCTGGGAAAGGAGTAGAAAACTGTCAAATGTTTGTTCATTTACAGACAAGACAATACAATCCAAGGATATAATCCATAGTTTTCAGGTGCCACACAACATATGAATTATTGTCGTTCATTTCTCTCAAACTGTCTCATTTGTTGTTGTGTCTTGGATTTAAAGACGTGAACATCCCAAAGTGAAGTACATGCTCCCTGAAAGTTTCAACAATGTTGCAACAAATGTTCCTACACATCGTGATCCCTGGTTCCCTTATCATGCTGAAGGATTAGGGTCCAGAGGAGCACGTAATTGAACTGTCTTGGAGGCTGTGTATTTCTGCTGGGGATTACTGTAGGCCCCGCTGCACACTGGAGCCCCCTGATCACCCTGCATTGGAGGAAGGAGACCTCATCTTATTACTGTCATGTCTGATACCGCATGCACTTTGCATAACAGGAGCAGCACAGGCCACAAACATAATTGTGTAATTTCCATGTCCAATGAAAGTGTTGCTTACAAATTACCGGGGCAATCCATTTAAAACCAATTTTCCTGTCCAAGGTCTCAGCTTATGAGAAGATTACCATGCGGTATGATATTAGCTTGATATTATGTTTCGCATTTAATTTGCATTTTAACAGCTGAAACAAGAAGGCTACTGTTGTAGTAGGAACTGACAAACAAACGTTTTCTTTGAGTTTTCTCTCTCAGGAACATTGTGGTCTCAGAGGTTATTTTAGAAAATGATACAGGCATAAAACAGATGGTATACCCTGTACATAGTAAGATCTCCTCTCCTTTTAGGTGAGCTCAAGGCAGATTATAGAAGGGACTCATGTCAAAGGATGACATGTAAAAGGCCTCCACTCTGTGGTATGTGAATTGGAAGCTTGCTCCCGTGTTCATACGAAACGTCCCATCCGCAGTGTTCAGTATATGAGTGATGTGGTGGGCTTAAAGAGTCCTGTTGTCCTTGGCTGCATGCCTTTAGTACATGAAGAAAGCGTTTCATGTTGGAGAGTGGTCGAGCCATGCAACTGCCGCTGCCCTTGGGCATGTCTGG
>JAPMUY010003680.1:0-7500 GCA_026901105.3 Galaxias olidus
GAGGTTCGGTAACACGAGTGGCAGAAATGTAAAGTATTTTCCCACAAGCTGACACAAACCTTGGTAGTGTGTGCATGCATGGGAACGCCAGCAAAGGTAGGAAATGGAACACCTGGCCTCGGGATATTCAAATCCACACATCCGTCGAGACATTCCGAACGACTGTTAATTCCCAATCATGGTTCCTCTATTTTTGGTGAGAAAAGTGTAAGTTTTAAACACCAAGTTTCTCACAGCTCGACGTTGAAACAATGTGGCAATGTCTAGCATAGAGGAGGGTGTGTTGGTGCATCAGACAGGCAGTAAACAGGCAGTGAACAGGCAGTTAAATAGGCAGTGAACAGACAGAATATAGCATAGAGGAGGGTGTGTTAGTGAATCAGACAGGCAGTAAACAGGCAGTCAAACAGGCAGTTAAACAGACAGAATATAGCATAGAGGAGGGTGTGTTGGTGCATCAGACAGGCAGTGAACAGGCAGTGAACAGACAGAATATACTATAGAGGAGGGTGTGTTGGTGCATCAGACAGGCAGTAAACAGGTAGTAAACAGGCAGTCAAACAGACAGAATGTAGCACAGAGGAGGGTGTGTTGGTGAATCAGACAGGCAGTAAACGGGCAGTGAAACAGGCATTGAACAGGCAAAATATAGCATAGAGGAGGGTGTGTTGGTGCATCAGACAGGCAGTAAACGGGCAGTCAAACAGACAGAATATAGCATAGAGGAGGCTGTGTTGGTGCATCAGACAGGCAGTAAACAGGCAGTCAAACAGACAGAATAAAGCATAGAGGAGGGTGTGTTGGTGCATCAGACAGGCAGTAAACAGGCAGTCAAACAGACAGAATATACCATAGAGGAGGGTGTGTTGGTGCATCAGACAGGCAGTAAACAGGCAGTAAACAGGCAGTTAAACAGACAGAATATAGCATAGAGGAGGCTGTGTTGGTGCATCAGACAGGCAGTAAACAGGCAGTCAAACAGGCAGAATATAGCATAGAGGAGGGTGTGTTGGTGCATCAGACAGTCAGTAAACAGGCAGTGAACAGGCAGTGAACAGGCAGTCAAACAGGCAGTGAACAGGCAGTGAACAGGCAGTCAGATGGGCAGTGAACAGGCAGTGAACAGGTAAAGTAAAACAGGCAGTGAAGAGGCAGTCAAAGAGGCAGTGAACAGGCAGTCAAAGAGGCAGTGAACAGGCAGTCAAACAGGCAGTGAAGAGGCAGTCAAACAGGCAGTGAGAAGGCAGTAAACAGGCAGTGAACGGGTAGTGAACAGGCAGTAAACAGGCAGTCAACAGGCAGTCAAACAGGCAGTGAACAGGCAGTCAAACAGGCAGTGAACAGGCAGTCAAACAGGCAGTGATCAGGCAGTCAAACAGGCAGTGAACAGGCAGTGGACAGGCAGTAAACAGGCAGTTACACAGGCAGTCAAACAGGCAGTGAACAGGCAGTCAAACAGGCAGTGAACAGGCAGGTTGATAGCATTAGACAAAGGCGTCATGTCTTTGCTGCATCCGGTGGCACTGCGGTGTCCACACATTGTGTCCACACGCTTACCCTTCATATTATACATACATATACATATACACATATATATATATATATATATATATGTATATATCATTTTAGTGAGAAGTGTTTGCGTCACATCTCCAGTGCCTTTTATTCCTAGACCCCAAGACTCTTCTCCCAGTGCTGTGTCAACATGTGTGTTTGAAGAGGCCCTATAGACTCACGGGGGCCGGTGTTGTTTCTCAGAGCCTCAGCAGATAGCCCAGAAAGAGAGGAGGGGTGAGGGGCAGGGGGGGTGGGGGAGGAGGGGCGGAGGGGTGGGTGAGGAGGAGGAGGAGGAGGGGTGGGTGAGGAGGAGGAGGAGGAGTGGTACAGCTTCTGCAGGTTAAGGTTTCTTCCGCCTGTTGAATGTGCTCTATTGGAGGTTTACGACCTGAGACATCTGTTGTAATTTCTGTCAAATTGAACTTTTATTACTTGGCCATTAAAGCCATGGCAACGACCAAACCAGATGCGGTCCCGAGCGGACCCACGACTGCTGCTTTTTATGATGTTGGTGAAAATTGAACCAAAGGGAGCCGTCCGCTTTATAAAATTAAGGCAATCATTCCCACATTCCAGAGACAAGGGAGCAGTGTGGAGGGCAGAACGGGGAAGTGAGAGGGGACGAGGGCACAGGGGGGGGGGGGGGGGGTTTGGGGACGGAGGTGTGTGGCCCAACTAAGGGAGTAGTGGGATACTCCGTGTGTGTGTGAGTGTGTGTGTGTGTGTGTGTGTGTGTGTGTGTGTGCGTGTGCGGGCGTCCGTGCGTGCGTGCGTGCGTGTGAGATGTATGGTTGGAGGGTGATTAGATGGCAGATCTTATATCTCCCTTCTTGCTATCTGAGCCGAATAAATCAATATTTTTTTGATATTGAGCACAATATACAGTATATTTACAATTGTGTGTGTGTGTATAGATTGTGTCAAGCTCAGATAGCAGGACGAGAGATATTGAGAGATGTAGGTAGATCTAAAAGACAGAGACATACTGTAGTTTGCTGAGAGAGGATTGTGCTGTTGAGATGCAGTGTATGGTAACCTGTGTGTGTGTGTGTGTGTGTGTGTGTGTGTGTGTGTGTGTGTGTGTGTGTGTGTGTGTGTGCGTGTGTGCGTGTGTGCGTGCGTGTGTGTCTCTGTGTGTCTCTCTCCTTGTGTGTGTGTGTGTCTCTGTGTGTCTTTCTCCGTGTGTGTGTGTGTGTGTGTATGTGTGTGTGTGTGTCTCTGTGTATCTCTCTGTGTGTGTGTGTGTGTGTGTGTGTGTCTCTGTGTGTCTCTCTCCGTGTGTGTGTGTGTGTGTGTGTGTCTGTGTATCTCTCTCTGTGTACGGTGTGTGTGTGTATGTGTGTGTGTGTGTGTGTGTGTGTGTGTGTGTGTGTGTGTGTGTGAGTGTGTGTGTGTGTTGCGGGGGCAGGCTGACGGTGGAGCCCGGTTAGCGGGGTACAGGCACAGATGTGGGGGTTATTGCACCTCTGTTTCCGTCCACACTGTGTTAACGCCCTGTGAGGTGTAACATTACATTCATCTCTCCATGTTTACATTCTTTCACTCCCACTTCACCCCTCTTACTTTCCGTTCAACAAAGAAACAAATCCTATTTGAACTCTATTAAATGATGAATTGACAAATAAGTGTTTAAAAAATAAAAAGAACAAAAATGTCAAAATTACAAAATTACTTCCATCCATTTTTCTCTGCGGTTTGCTACGTGAGGAGTGTGTCCTGCTGCCAATAGCAGTGATTCCTCCAGTTTTGGAGGAAGTGATGTCGGCCGTGAAACAACGTCACTGGGTCGCTGTCACCCTCTGTGCCGCCAGCCAGCCAGCCAGCCAGCCAGACAGCCAGCCAGCCAGCCAGACAGCCAGACAGCCAGACAGCCAGACAGACAGCCAGCCAGACAGCCAGACAGCCAGACAGCCAGCCAGCCAGCCAGCCAGACAGCCAGACAGCCAGCCAGACAGCCAGACAGCCAGACAGCCAGCCAGCCAGCCAGACAGCCAGCCAGACAGCCAGACAGCCAGACAGCCAGCCAGCCAGACAGCCAGCCAGCCAGCCAGCCAGACAGCCAGACAGCCAGACAGCCAGACAGCCAGACAGCCAGACAGCCAGACTCATGCTGTCCAAGGAAGACATCGACGAAAAGCTTTGATTTATAATAGAGGCACATTCCGACGTGGGTTCATAGCCCTCGTAGGAATCAAGACATGACGCCAAGACGCAGTCTGACTCATGTTTCTTACCACAGTCAACGTAGGTACTGTACTCCATAACTCAACATTACGTTAGGTTACTTCTCCCTTAGCTTTCTTACAACATTACATTAGCTTACTTTTCCCTGATCCTGGCTTTCTTACAACATTACTTTAGGTTACTTTTCTCTTATCCTAGCTTTATTACTACTGTGGTTTATCATACTTGTTTTGGGGGAGGGGGGCTTGACTTCAACCAGGAGGGTCTCTCAAAGCAAAGTGGGTGTCTGCAACCTGGACAAGATACTAAACAAGAAAATAAGACAAGGGAGTGCACCTACACAGAGAGTGTGTGTCTGTGAATGCCCCACTGTTACCTCCCATCCTTATACAGATAACAGCCTCATCAGGCACGTAGAGGTTAAAACCTAGGTCTATAAATCAAAACAAAACGTTATATGATACATTTCCTTCCTGATTTAATATACTCCCCACCCCAGGAGGAGATGCTGCTCTAGCCTGCCTTATAGTGACGCGCGGGTCAGGGCTTACCCGCAGCCACCCGACCCGTTATGAGAACCCATCCGCACCGCCCGACCCGCAAAAATATGTGTTAATACCCGACCTGACCTACTTTATGTATTATAGCTGCACAATTCAGGACTGATCGCCGCGGCAGCCAGGGAGCTCTCAAGAGTGCTCTCTTTCTCCCCTTCACTATTAAAACAATAGTAGGAATCACTACCGCCTAAGGAGAATCTGTGTTCCTATGCAGGAGGTGCCAAAATGGCCGAACTTCCTGTTGCTGATCTCGTCTGTCTTGGGATAGCCAGTGTGTTCCAATGGAGGAGGTGCCAAAATGGCCGAACATCCTGTTGGCTTCCCACCAGAGCGTCTGTTTCCTCCCGAGCTCAGACACACGTTCTCGTGTTACAGGATACACATTCAGACACGGAGAGGATGCAGCACCTGGTCTCTACCTGCTCTCAGGACAACGCAGGGAAATACTAATAATAATGGGAAAAAACTGGGGGTTTTCGACTGCCATTTTGTTTTAGTTTTTTTCTCATTGAAAGACGTTGAATGCTGCATGACCTTTCCTCGCCGTTTCCATTCCCGACAACACTGAGGAAAAGGCTGTGTAGCACGATAGCGGAGGATGGAGGTTTAGGTTGTACACTTCCTGGTCTGTTTTGATAACCTTTGTTTGACCTTTGACACTTATGGAAAGGCTGCAGGTGTTACAGACAATAATCTGGGAGAGGAAGTGATGGGTCATACTTAAATAAATAAAAAATAAAATGACATTTTACCAAATTCTTATTATTTTCCATAGGTTACATTGGAGCCAGTTTTGGACTCGTGCAGCGATATCAGAACAAAAAGAACCACCATCTTGAATGTGGCCCATCAGTGAAGAGTAGGGTTAAGAAAGATATATGAACTAGGCTAGAACTTTAATAATAGCCAGACAAACTTTTAATATTTAATCTAACCCTGTTCCATAAGCAATGTCTAAATACGGCATTGCTGTCTTCGGTGTATCAAAAACACAAAAAATAAAAGAAGAAAAACCCGGATCAAACAGTGCTAGGAAGCCTATGGGACCAGTAAATGCTTTTTTTAAAAGCCAGAAGCCTGAAGTCATTAACACAGAATGATTTATCTATTGTTATCTAAAGTGTTGAGAGAGTCAACACCTTCAGAGACACGGAGTAAATGGCCCGTGACTGCAGGCTTCATAGCGTTATGTAAACAGTTGGGAGACAGAGGCTCTTGACCAAACAAAAGATAAAGGAGAGATATGGCGATAGAGAAAGAGGTTCAGCCATGCTCCAGCGAGTTTGCTGGGTTGAATTGTTGCGCGATTTGAGGAGGTGATTGTCGAGATACACACACAATTAGACACACAATATCCTACCCCTGCGTGCGCATGCACGCACGCACACAAGTACACACACCACACTGCGAAAGCGGTAGCGCGTATTGTGCACACACCCTTTAGGAGGAGGATCCGAAATGTAGTCATTTACTTAGCATCACTTCCCCACCACTGCTAAAACCAAACACGCTTCTAGTGTGCGCTCGTTAATTTAGGCGGACAGACAAGATAGACGTCGTATGATATAGGGCGATTTAAGATTAAAACAGCGTTTGAAGTCGAGAAGTGGGGTTGAAAGATCTACCCGTTAGACTAATATGAGAAGAAATGATGCGTGCACATTGAAAATCAAAGTCATTGCGCTTCATGTTATAAGTCTACATAGCGCATAGTCACTGGAAAAGATCCCGCAACGAGCTTTGTATAGTAACTGTCACTTTTTAGAATGGAAATTTAATCCAATAGAAGAGCGGAATTCCACAAAATGTTATGGTAAGTGATTCAAGTCCTGTTTTAATTCGCTTGCTTTTGCCTTGCTTATATCCTTTCATTTGTAGTTATAAAATTAAACGAAATATATTGTTTTACAATGCTCTTATATTTTTGCGCATAGTCCATAATCAGGCCAATGTAATCGCTGGTTCTGCTTAATTATTGTCAAATTATGGCAGGATACAATACCTCTGTCAACTAATGCCGTTTAGTGAGAATCATACCCGATTGTCAGAGTTGGTATGCCAAGCCTGTTGTCTAGATGTTGGAACAGCGTACTGCAATATTTGTTGACAATTAGAAAAGTATTGTAATTCAGTACACTATAGAGTCAACGAAACAGCCAAACGTAATGCATACACATTCAAATTAACTTTATATCACCTATAAGAATCGTCATTTGTTGAATGTGTCCAACAGCCTAATCAATCTAATCAATTCAATATTGCGCATACATTTTATATATATTGTAAACACACACACACACACACACACACACATATATATATATATATATATATATATATATATATATATATATATATATGTTGAGAATAATAGACGGTTAAATGTGTGGTTAAATAGCCTATAGGCCTCATTTAATCCTTGTGGAATCAAAAACGTATTTTGTGTAAGTGCTGTCCTAATGTGTTTTAATAAGTACAACAAATAACAACTCATTCCTAGTTTGTAAAATGTTCCTCTATAATTGAACTTTGAACCATATAAATATTTTCGGCAAAATGTATGTTTTAAAAAATATGCAATAACTAGATCCCTTACTTGTAAATAAATTCCAAATATATATTATCAAATTATAAATCAGTGTCATTCAATTTACTGCCTCTGTTAACTTTTAACTTTCTTTCTTCCGCCTCAAACATTTTCAGTGATTTTTTGTTGTTGCTAAAATTGGTCTCTACTATACCAATTTGATCTGACTTGAGTCAAATAAACTAATGTCCGCAAAATATATGAAAAGAGAGAGGCGGTTATTTAGTCTATTTCAAGCTACTCTCTTGAAGGCCTTTTGTTTTTCTTGGTGGCAGTTGAATCCTTCCAACACTTTTACTTGCCTTAAATACATACGATTACACCTAAATCACAGATTTTAAGCAGCGAGGGGCATAATTAAGTAATTTAAGGGAGCCACGCGAAGCCATTTTCAAAGGCCTGTATTCAGAATAGTCAAGGTCCCTTTCATGGCTCTAGTCTAGAAAACAACTCTAATGTTTTGTTAGCAGTTTAAATCACCTTTAAACATTTCTGAGCTTTACATGTAAACTTCTAAAGCTGTCTCCCTCAGTCCTCTCGCTCTCATTTCTTTCTGTAAAATAACAACAAAGTGCATTTTGTAAGTTAGGGTCTGATAATCAAATCTATTAA
>JAPMUY010003680.1:17500-25000 GCA_026901105.3 Galaxias olidus
TCTCGCTCTGTCTCTCTCTCTTTCTGTCTCTCTCTCTCTCTCTCTCTCTCTCTCTCTCTCTCTTGTCTCTCTCTCTCTCTCTCTCTCTGTCTCTCTCTCTTGCTCTGTCTCTCTCTCTCTCGCTCGTTCCATGATAGAGGAATGGGGAAGTTGTTTTTTTTCTTTCACTCTCTGACAGACGGGAGCCTTAGTTTTCTTTCTCTCTGTCTCTGTCATTGCTCTGAGCCAGTTCACCTCCTCAACCCTGGGTGATTACCTCGCTCCTTCTCCCTCCTCCTGCCCCCCCCCCCTCTGTCTGTCTCTCTCTCTCTCTCTCTCTCTCTCTCTCTCTCTCTCTATCTCTCTCTGTATCTCTCTGTATCTCGCTCCCGCTCTCTCCCCCCTTCCCTCTCTCTCTCTCTCTCTCTCTCTCTCTCTCTCTCTCTCTCTCTCTCTCTCTCTCTCTCTCTCTCTCTCTTTCTCTCTATAGAAAGGCTAGGCTTCCCTCAGGGCTTGTTGCTGTCATCTGTCCTGTCTGATGCGTATGCGCTGCTGTGTTCACAGGACAGCTGAAGGCTGCTGAGAACAGGGATTTGTTACTCCTCCACAGGGTCCAGCTCTTGCCACAGGGGCCCAGGTAAGACCATGAATCATAAACATTAAAAAAAAAAATATATTATTTTGCCCGGTTAGTCTCATTGAGATTCATAATCTCTTTTGCAAGACAGACCTGGCCAAAAAAGCAGCACGTGAAAATTTTCACCCAAATGTTCATACTGTATGTACATTGCACATTCAGTTACACTTTTTTTTTTAAAGTTTACCCTTTGGTTGATAATAATACAATACGTACAGCACAATAATGACAATCTCCTCATTCTGTCTCTGGCTGGTCACCTCAACAACCACTAGACCAACTATTTCTCCCATTATTATATTTTTGTTGGTTTATATTTCATTGTGCTGTACTGTACTGACATATACGAACTTTGAACTTCATGATCGGACCAATCATAATCCAATAGGAGGTACAGTCACTCTAATGATGATGATAAAACGTGCAGAGCCCTCTTTCAGAAAATATCAGAACCCAATTCAATAGCAGCTATTTTTTATGACATTGTCGGTTACTGTAAGCTTTTGGAGAACTGGTAGGCACATTTATAACATATTCAGTTGGATGCCACAGCCTCTAATCTTTCAATAAACGTAGGTTTATGTCAAAAATAGTCAATTGTAACAGTTTCAGGATTAAATAGTATTCAGATCAAATAAAGCCTTGGCTTTCATAATGTGTAGATGTTATTGTCAAATTCGACTTATGAATATACTTTTTAAAAGGAAACATGTTTAACTAAGTGTGGCCGCTAGTTTATTTTGTCCATCATACTGTCTCCAAAATTATCTATTCATCAGATGGTTGTTAAGCATTGTCATATGATTGAATCAGAAAGCATACATTGGATATATTGGATATCTATGGGTACATTTGACAATGTTTTTTAATTTCACTATTACAATCAATTATAAAACTGAAGAGTTGTTTTTATCAAAATCTTGCTTTTTTATGTTTGGGTTAGAGTTATAGCATGTTTTTAATTTTAATTAACATTCCCTACTTTCAGGTAGTTTTATAAAACTGAAAATGTGTTTTCGGGTTCATGTGACTGATAATGTAAGCGCAGGACATATTTGCTTTGCTAAAAAATGAAAATAAAGTAGTAAACAAATACTTTAGACACTGGCACAGATAAATTAAAAATAGTCCATCTGGCAACAGTTAATCTGGCAACAGTCAATCTCATCCCTTTAAATCTACTCAGCACTTCCCTCAATCTCGGGCAAATATTCTACATAGTGGTGGACTTTTGATATCCCGACACCTAAACCAACCTTATAGAGTCTCCAGTTAATCTATAATTTACGAGAAGCATGGATATTGCTTGGCTAACATAAATAAACAAAAACATAATAATTTAAATGTTAGATGAAAATCAGGAAATACAGATCTCTGGAAGTTCTAGTTATTTAGTAGTGGCTTGATGCAGAACCCAGGTCAACCATTATGTTTTGAATATTAACTATTAAATAAACATGGGTTAGATAGGTCTGATACTTACACCATAATGCAATCGACAGCTATATAGGGGGTATATACATGCAGAAGCTTTGGTAGAAGGTTTAAGATAACAACCTCTGCTATAGACACAGAGCGCATTTAGGCCACGCCCACACCGTGGGGGAAAACAAAGCTGCACTTTCTTTTGACTTGCATTGGACAGTTATCTTTATAGCTTTAAAACTAAAATCGAGACAATGCCGAAAAGCTGTTGCGTGGTTTGTTGTACGGCAAATAAGTTAACAAACCCTAATTTAAGATTTTATAGGATTCCAAGACGTACAACTGAGCCAAAAAGACGTAATAGTTGTCTTAAGGCTATAAACAGACAGGAGGGCTCCCTTGCAACGAACGGGCCCGGGGACTTTATCCCGATACAATTCACGTCTTTGTGTGCAGTAAACATTTTGTGTCAGATAGGTCAAAAAGTTAATTTATTCTCTATCTGAGATTCTGTTGTGAATTATTTGTAGCTATGATAATTGATCTCAATTTCCCAGATACATTAGTTTAGCTAGTAGTATTTAGCTAGCCTGGTTAGCTAGATACGAACGGTCTAAAATATAGGCTACTTAGATTTCCAACCGCTTTTGTTTTGATTTTGGGACAGAAAATGGGCACTGAGCGAGTCCAATCAGGTTTAGCTTTTGTATATCTCTAGCCCTTTCTTCGGGCAGAAGTGTACTGAAGTAAGGTGTTGATGACATTTTCTGTTAAAGATCTTTAAAGACGCGGTGTCCACCAATTTCCCATTGACTCCCATTCAACTTCGCGGATTGTTTTCCCCCACGGGGGGCGTGGTCTTCCCTCTGATGACGCGTTGCGCTCTGTGTCTATTGATTATGAAATGGAGTTGTCCTCATAGCTATCAGCATTAATATATTCCTCCTCATAGCTCAGCATTAATATCTTCCTCAGGCTGTGTAAAAGGTGATCCCATGTTGGTGCTCTCCTGCTTGGGTTACACAAGCGTGCCATGTACAAGCGTTACCTGTGCCTGGAATAGGGTGTCCACCAAAACCGTAGATGCAGAAATGATTAAAGATATCGAATTCTCCATTGAAAAATGTATGTAAGGAGAAAGAACAGGACTTACCCATTCAAAATGCCTGAAGTTCACATCAAAGGTAGCTGCTTAAATTTGTAAATAATAATAAGAATAATCAAATTATAATAATAATAATTACAAAATTATTATTATTGTTATTATAAAAATAATTCATTGTATTTCGTTTTTAGCGCTTTTCTCAAAGACTCAAAACGTTTTTACGAAATGGTCGCCAATTAGGTACACACAACAAACGGACCGACAGTTATCACTCACAACAATCAGTCTGATAAGCATCATAGTGGCATTTTCTGATGACTGTTGGAAAGTGGCAACTAACTTTATCTACTACTTTGCATGTAGATTTGTGTTTCTTTTTCCACTTTTGCCTTATGTTGGACTCTATTACTGATTATTATTAAATCTAACTGACCAGCGTTACAGTGACCAACTTCTTTACCTTTTTCTTGTGTCAATTGTCTCTCAGACCCAATTTTAATTTGTGTAAATATTTGTGTTGTTGTAAATACTTATGTTTGAAATACAACAAACTCTTTATCAAGAAAGATTATGTAGGGAAAATGAACATATTATCAGTTTGTATTCTATTTAAACAGTTAGTTTAAATGGTTTATGCAGTTGTGTCAATGTTCAGCATTACTTTGACTAATTCTGAAAGTATACCAATAAGTCAAGAGTTGCTTTGTGAAGGTTTTTTATTTGTTCTTTACAGTGTTTCTGAAGCTCCACATCAGAATCACAATTCCACTGAACAAGTAAGTCACCTGTTTGAATAATTATGATCTGTCTACAGACTGTAGTCTAGACAAAGATGTGTGAAATCATTGTTTCAAAAAGGGATGGTTCCATTTCAGACAGACATAGTTAAACCACAAATGTCAACAACAACGCAATAGTTTGCGTAGGCCGATGCAGTATAAGTGGATCTATTGTTCTTGTGATGTATCAAGAATATTTCAGGTAATATTGCTGTTATTTCCTCCTACATTTTCATGGTTCATCCTGGTCAGGCCAAAACGCTTCGACAAACTGCCAAAATTAAACTGCCAAAACATTGCTTCTCCTTGTACCTGGACAATAGCAGTTGTTATCGGTCACTGAGGAACCTGACATACTTTACTTCCGACTTCCTACTTCCCCTGACCAGCTGACCAGAGAGGCGCCATGGCGACGTACGGACAGACGCAGTATAGCCCCGCCTTGCAGCCAACCGGACCGTACACACCATACACACACCACACACAGGGCTACACCATGCCCGCCTACAGTGAGTACACGCACACACACACACACACACACACACACACACGCACACACACACGCGCACACACACACGTAGATACCACTACAGGTATAAACAAATACCTAACCATATCCACACAACCCACTTTACAATCATTCTGAACTAAGTATTATAATTGTAATATAATTGCGTTTCTAAATGTTTTTAAATGTTTTTTATGTCTTGCCTTGTAGATATAAAAACAGAAGATGGCCTGAGTCACTCTCCTGGTCAGAACAGTCTACTGGGCTACTCCAGTTTCAACAGCACTGCACCCAGCCAAGCCTTGTACAGCTACTCCACACACGGTCAGTCTCAACGGCCCGCACACACACACACACACACACACACACACAAACACACACACACGCACAAACACACACACACACACACGCACACACACACACACACACACACACACAAACCTTCTCGGCGGTATCTTCTTATATACCTCTAACTTATTTTGAAGGGTCCTACAATATGTTGTGCAGCAGGGTCTCTGTGTTTCCAGGTGGGCCTCCATCCTGGTGTGTGTGTGCGTGTGTGTGTGTGTGTGTGTGTGTGTGTGTGTGTGTCTGTATGTGTGTCTGTATGTGTGTGTGTGTGTGGGTGTGTTTGTGTGTGTGTCCCTACCCACCTGTTGCCCATTAGCTGCGGTCTAGGCTCTTGGCGTCAGACGCCCCTCTTGGCCCCAGCCCCCCCTTTCAAGGGTCAGACCCCCTTCCTCTCCTCTGATCCACAACACTGTCCTGAGTGTGTCTGTCTCTCTCTCTGTGTGTGTGTGTGTGTGTGTGTGTGTGTGTGTTTGTTTAATTGTGTGAGTGTGTGTGTGTGTGTGTGTGTGTCTGTGTGTGTGTGTGTGTGTGTGTGTGTGTGTGTGTGTGTGTGTGTGCGTAGATTCAGGTCATTTGTTTCTTAGCACTTGTGTCTGGTTGCAGCGGTGCGTGTGTGTGTGTACGTGTGTGTCTGGTTCCAATGGTGTGTGTGTCAGCGTTGCGTGTGTGTGTGCGTGTGTGTCTGGTTCAAACGGTGTGTGTGTCAGCGGTGTGTGTGTGTGTGGACGTGTGTTTTATGTGTCTGCGTTTCTGCGGTGTGTGTGTGTGTGTGTGTGTGTGTCTGGTGTCAGCGGTGTGTGTGTACGTGTGTGTCGGGTTGCAGCAGTGCGTGTGTGTGTACGTGTGTTTTTTATGTGTCTGTGTTTCTGCTCTACACATTCCTCCGTTGTCCGGGCGCCCACAGCGAGCCCCTCTCACTGTCACTCTATGGCTTCAGAGCAGAGTGAACCTGACCCGCTGTGTGGGAGGAGAGAGGAGGTTAAGGTGCATGACATGAAGGGGTGAGGGGGAGACAGAGTGAGGGAGGATGAGAGGGTGAGGGGTGAGGGGTGAGGGAGAGGGTTAGGCAATGAGAGGGTGAGGGGGAGGGGTGAAGGGGTGAGAGGTAGGGAATGAGAGGGTGAGGGGGAGAGGTGAGAGATGAGTTAGGGAATGAGAAGGTGAGGGGAGGGGGTGAAGGTGTGAGAGATGGTTAGGGAATGAGAGGGTGAGGGGAGGGGGTGAAGGGGTGAGAGATGGTTAGGGAATGAGAGGGTGAGGGGAGGGGTGAAGGGGTGAGAGATGGTTAAGAAATGAGGGTGAGGGGGGGGGTGAGGGGTTGAGAGAGAAAGGGAGAGAGGGGAGGTTAAGGTGCATCACATGAGGGGGTGAGGGGGTGAGAGAGGGTGAGGGGGTGAGGCCGTTTCAACAGCAGAGTAGGGTGGAGACACTTTTTAAATGTCCGCTCTATCAGACTGAATCAAAAAGACGCAGAGTATTTCCAAACTCAGGTACAAATGTGCTTTGACAGCAGACAAACTCAGTGGCTGCTGGATACATAAGAAACGATAGAATCCTGTTTTCTCTGCAGGTTGGAAGGTTTTTTGGGGTGATTCATTCTGCAGTGTTGCTTCAAAACAACGCCTACACAATCTTCTGTTTACGTGGTATACTTTCCAAACGTTTATTTATTTTTTGTTTTGTTCCACTCACAAATCACTGACACAGAAATACATATTCATACAAACACAAACACATATACTCTCTCTCTCTCTCTCTCTCTCTCTCTCTCTCTCTCTCTCTCTCTCTCTCTCTCTCTCTCTCTCTCTCTCTCTCTCTCTCTCTCTCTCTCTCTCTCTCTCTCCCTCTCTCGCCCTCTCTCTCTCTCTCTCTCTCTCTCTCTCTCTCTCTCTCTTTTGCTCTCTCTCTCTCTCTGGCTCTCTCCCTGTCACACGCGCGCGCTCTAGACCAAAATGAGAAGCAGAAACCTTGTGTTTACTTGGAGACCCTGTGACTGTTTTTGCTGTGGCTTTGAAGTCTGTTTTGGCTGTCCGTGGCGACCGCATGGATAGTCATTAGTCCCTCATCTGTCTGTCTGTCCTTGGCTGTCTGTCAGCGAGGGAGATGGAGAATGGAGAGAAGAGAGGGATGAGGCAGGATGAGAGTGATGTGTAGAAGGACAAGAAGAAACAGGGGGGTGAGGTAGGATGAGAGTGACCTATAGGAGGAAGAGAAGGATGAGAGTGACGTAGAGGAGGAAGAGAAGGAACAGAGGGATGAGGTAGGAGGAGTGTGACCTATAGGAGGAAGAGAAGGAACAGAGGGATGAGGTAGGAGGAGAGAGTGACCTGAGGTAGGAGGACCTATAGGAGGAAGAGAAGGAACAGAGGGATGAGGTAGGAGGAGTGTGACCTATAGGAGGAAGAGAAGGAACAGAGGGATGAGGTAGGAGGAGTGTGACCTATAGGAGGAAGAGAAGGAACAGAGGGATGAGGTAGGAGGAGTGTGACCTATAGGAGGAAGAGAAGGAACAGAGGGATGAGGTAGGAGGAGTGTGACCTATAGGTGGAAGAGAAGGATTAGAGTGACGTAGAGGAGGAAGAGAAGGAACAGAGGGATGAGGTAGGATGAGTGTGACGTGTAGGAGGAAGAGAAGGAACAGAGGGATGAGGTAGGAGGAGTGTGACCTATAGGAGGAAGAGAAGGAACAGAGGGATGAGGTAGGAGGAGTGTGACC
>JAPMUY010003680.1:30000-92500 GCA_026901105.3 Galaxias olidus
CTACAGGGAGACACAGTGAGTAGTCCGTCCCCCCCTATAGGAGTTCGACTCTCTTATCTCATCCATCATATCATGAAAGGATAACTCACTGGCCCAGCATGTGAATTTCCACTCTGCTGAAAGAACAGCACAGCGGAGGAGGAGTTGTCATTTGTTGTCATTCTTCTAACATTCCTGGTTGGCATTACTCCGAAAAGGCAGGACTTTAATTTCCTTTTATTTCCTCGCTGGTTCTGCTGTGTGGTTAATGGCCTCTCTCTATGGAGGAGGTGAATGATTACAGATGATTATCTCAGTTAAAACCTGTTTGGGTGGGGGGGGGGGGGGGGGGGGGAATCCCCCCCTCTCTCCGCTCAAGCCTCACCTCCTCTTCCTCCACCTCCTACACCACCTCATCTTCCTCCTCCTCCGACAACTAAAGTGTTTTTCTCCTCTTATTTTTCCTGTTCTCCTGAATCTCCCGCTTTGTTCCACAGCAGCCCGCCTACACACACACACGCACGCACACACACACACACACACACACACATTTTTTAACTTAAACATACATACACACACTCATACACACGTGCACACGCTCATACACACGTGCACACTCACACTCACACACACACACACACGCACGCACATTTACATTTTTGCACTTAAACACACACACACACCCACACATTCTCGCATTCACACACACACACACATTCTCGCCCCCCCCCCCCCCCACACACACACACACACAGAGACACACCCCTTTGCTGTCTTTCCACTGAACTCCATTCTGTGTAGGTGAGTGCTTAAGGAGGGACCCAGCCTGTCATCTCAGACACTAATCTGCTGTTCACCTTTGGCTGATGCTGTCTCTGTGCCAGGCATGTGGAACCACCGCTGACGTTAGGAGTAGCACACACACACCACCCCCAGCCACACCTGTATGGGATGTCGTAGGGAGCTCTCCGCTGTGTGTGGGTGTGTGTGTGTGCGTGCGTGTGTGTGTGTGTGTGTGAGTGAGTGAGTGAGTGAGTGAGTGTGTGTAAGTGCGTGCTAGAAGGTGTGTGTGTTTATCCGTGTGTGTGTGTGTGTGTGTGCGCGTGTGTGTGTGTGTGTGTGTGTGTGTGAGAGTAGCAGACACACAAGGAAATGAACACACACACACATCAACACAGTTCTACAGTGCACACATTAACACAGTACTACACAGTGCACACATTCTACAGTGCACACACACATACAGTGCACACATTAACACAGTACTACAGTGCACACATTAACACAGTTCTACAGTGCACACATTAACACAGTACTACAGTGCACACATTAACACAGTACTACAGTGCACACATTAACACAGTTCTACAGTGCACACATTAACACAGTACTACAGTGCACACATTAACACAGTTCTACAGTGCACACATTAACACAGTACTACAGTGCACACATTAACACAGTTCTACAGTGCACACATTAACACAGTTCTACAGTGCACACATTAACACAGTACTACAGTGCACACATTAACACAGTTCTACAGTGCACACATTAACACAGTACTACAGTGCACACATTAACACAGTACTACAGTGCACACATTAACACAGTTCTACAGTGCACACCTGTCATGCCACTATGCAGCCAGACAATACACCCACGCTGTTTGCCTCCACAAGCCCTCATTCTACTCAAAAACCATACCCTAACCTTAACCCTATGCCTGACCTTAACCCTAACCCTTAACCCTGACCCAAACCCTAACCCTGACCCTGACCCTTCTCTCTGGTTTCTGCACACTTCACCCTTTCATAGAGTTATCATTCAAACCATAACCTAACCCTAACCCAAACCCTGACCCTTCTCTCCTGCACACTTCACCCTTTCATAGTTGTCATTTAAACCATAACCTAACCCTAACCATAACCTAACCCTAACTCTGACCCTGACCCTGACCCTAACCCTAACCCCAGCCCTTCTCTCCTACACACTTCTACACACAGAGTAATCGTTCAAACCATAACCTAAACCTGACCCTAACCCTGACCCTAACCCTGACCCTTCTCTCCTACACACTTCTATTCACAGAGTAATCGTTCAAACCTAACCCTAACCCTGACCCTGACCCTGACCCTAACCCTAGCCCTTCTCTCCTACACACTTCTACACACAGAGAAATCATTCAAACCTAACCCTAACCCTAACCCTGACCCTAACCCTGACTCTAACCTAACCCTAACCCTACACACTTCTACACACAGAGTAATCGTTCTACAAATTGACAATTAACTCTGTGACAGCTGTGTAATCGGATAACTTCATATAAAATGGTTAAAACAAGGAAAGACGATTCGGATGAATGGATAAAAAGACTAAGAGGGTTAGGAATAAAACATCTAGAACATAAGTCATAGAAAAACAGAAATGTAGAAAATATAGGTACTATACAAAAAAAAGACAGAGAAAATGGGTAAAAAAAACACAAGAATGGAGTGATGATTAAAAAAAAAGAAGAAAGAGAGTGAAGTGGAACACAGAGTGACTGGTAAGACAGATAGAGATGTCAAGTGAGAAAAAGACAGAGAGACGCTGTAAAAACAAGACAGAGCAGTGCTGCGGTTTACACGGGTGATTGACAGATATGTAATCACACATCCTCCCAGGCCTTGGGAGCCTGCTCCTGTCAATCACAGTGCGGAGAGAGGGAGTTGGCGGAGGAGGAGCTGTCGATAGAGGGCTGTTTGGACAAGAAAGGAAGTGAATAATGAACGTTTTGAGAAGCAGATTAAACACTTTATTACTAAATACCTGAGCTCTGATGGCGTCACCTTTTAGCCCTCCAAACATTTGCATTGTATTGTCTTCTTACTTTTCAAAGGTTTTTAATGTTCTTAAAATTCAGGAGGGGAGCTCGGAGCGTTTTTGCCTCCAGTGTTACTCTCAAACGTGAACCTAAGCTAAAGTTTTGCATTTTACAATAACCAAAACGTATTTTTTTACCTTTTTGGCCCAGTACCCTAAGGACGTTCTCTCTGTGTTCATCATACAGCATGTGGCCATGACGTCAAGTGGTATTCATGTATATTAAAAAACTCCTAACCTGCTGGTCTTTTTGTCTTGCTGTTGTGAGATATGAACCCTGTTTTTAAAGCGGGGGGTGTTTGTGTTTTTGTACAGGACTCCTCCAAAGCTGTGTCTTTGTGTTTTTGTACAGTACTCCTCCAAAGCTGTGTGTGTGTGTGTGTGTGTGTGTGTGTGTGTGTGTGTGTGTGTGTGTGCGTGTGTTTTTGTACAGGCCTCCTCCAAAGCTGTGTGTTTGTGTTTTTGTACAGGACTCCTCCAAAGCTGTGTGTTGTGTGTGTGTGTGTGTGTGTGTGTGTGTGTGTGTGTGTGTGTGTGTGTGTGTGTGTGTGTGTGTGTGTGTGTGTGTGTGTGTGTGTGTGTGTGTGTGTGTGTGTGTGTGTGTGTTTTTGTACAGGACTCCTCCAAAGCTGTGTGTTTGTGTTTTTGTACAGGACTCCTCCAAAGCTGTGTGTGTGTGTTTTTGTACAGGACTCCTCCAAAGCTGTGTGTTTGTGTTTTTGTACAGGACTCCTCCAAAGCTGTGTGTGTGTGTGTGTGTGTGTGTGTGTGTGTGTGTGTGTGTGTGTGTGTGTGTGTGTGTGTGTGTGTGTGTGTGTGTGTGTGTGCGTGTGTTTTTGTACAGGCCTCCTCCAAAGCTGTGTGTTTGTGTTTTTGTACAGGACTCCTCCAAAGCTGTGTGTTTGTGTTTTTGTACAGGACTCCTCCAAAGCTGTGTGTTTGTGTTTTTGTACAGGACTCCTCCAAAGCTGTGTGTGTGTGTTTTTGTACAGGACTCCTCCAAAGCTGTGTGTTTGTGTTTTTGTACAGGACTCCTCCAAAGCTGTGTCTATGGGCCTCTGGATGGAGGAGATGATCTTCAACCTGGCTGACTCCCGACTCTTCTTCAACGACCTTGAGGTGAGACAACAGCCGTTGAACGGACGCTGACGGAATCGTTTCCCAAGCCTCTGTGGTAAGAGGGACCTAGACTCTACCTCTACCCTCCAGTCAGAACGAGCTGACGCAGGGCTTTTACAATGGAGGCTTCTCAGCACTCACAACAATAGTGTTTCCATTGCGGTCACAGAAAAGTCCAGAGTGTTGTTTTGGGTTAAACTTTTCACGGAATATTCCAAGGGGGTCATTAAAAGTTTAAACGTTCTACCTGTCAGCAAGGGAACAACATGTACGCTTTTTCTTCAAAACAATCTTTCAGCTTGTTCTGACAAAAAAGAAAAAGGATTACATCGGCGAGAGAGAGAGGGACAAAGAGAAAGCGAGCGAGAGAGGGAGAGGGAGGGAGAGAGAGAGAGAGAGAGAGAGAGAGAGAGAGAGTTTTGTGCGCGAAGGTAATTATAGGTTGGTGTCTCTGCCTCACGGAGGGAAATTAGTTCTAGGGAGGGAGGACCTGTTGAAAGGGTGAAGTAGGCCAACAAAGCCATTTACACAGCCAGCTTCATCCCTCCCTTTTGTTTTCAGCTTTTAGTAAATCTCTGGGCACACACTGGGTCCACTTGTCCTGTCACGTCCTGTGTGTTTAGGGATTGAGATAATCTCTGCTAGGAACAATGGTGGGTACATAAAGTTAAAAAACCATTAGTCACCACGCATAATAGGACAAGAAGAAGAAAGTCGTTATATGTCATGAAGTTGGCACTCAACATGTTGAAATGAGTCAATTACAAACACATTGTATTGTTAAATTGTTCATATTCAAGATGGCGATAATACGACAACAACTTTTTTTAAGACCTTAGGCCTTCTAAAATCAGCTGAATGCGTCTACTCTCTGTGTTTTGGTTCTGGACATCCAGAAGCCGGTTGCCGTGGGTAACATTGTGCAGTGCTCTTTGCCTTTGTGTGGGCTTTGTGGATGAGTCTACTGGAGTTGATGGGAGTTGAGTGGGAGTAGAGAGAGACAGAGAGAGAGATGGAGGGATAGAGGGAGGGATAGAGAGAGATAGAGAGAGAGATGGAGAGGGAGGAATGGAGAGATAGAGAGTGAGATGGAGGGATAGAGAGAGAAGGATACAGAGGGATAGAGAGGAAGATAGAGGAAGAGAGTGGTGGAAGGATGGAGGGCTATGGAGATATGAGGTAGCATCTTCCTCTGTCTGAGCCAGGCTGAAAGCCAATCGGAGGGGCCTGTCAGGCCTGAGGACAGGCAGTAGGAGTTAGGGGCTTAAGTCAAAGGTCAGACCTGTAGACAGACAGTAGGAGTTAGGGGATAGGTCAGGGTTTAGTCCTGTAGACAGGCAGTAGGAGTTAGGGGATAGGTCAAAGGTCAGACCTGTAGACAGGCAGTAGGAGTTAGGGGATAGGTCAGGGTTCAGTCCTGTAAACAGGCAGTAGGAGTTAGGGGTTTAGGTCAGGGTTTAGTCCTGTAGACAGGCAGTGGGAGTTAGGGGCTTAGGTCAAAGGTCAGACCTGTAGATCGACAGTAGGAGTTAGGGGCTTAGGTCAAAGGTCAAACCTAAAGACAGCAGTAGGAGTTAGGCCCTTAGGTCAAAGGTCAGACCTGTAGACTTGACGCTAGCGCCGAGGATGAGAATCGCAGACCCACAACAGAGGAGAGAGAGACCAGGAGAAGAGTTTCAATAGAGACCAGCACTTAATCATGGCTTTAGATTTACTGCCCAAATATCCCCTGCGGTATAATCTACTCAAAAGAAAATATGGAGATCTCAATAATCTGCTCATATTTAAAATTATGAGCTTTCCATTATAGATAAATATATGTATAGATACATAATTAATGTATAGCAGGTTATGCACACATACAGTACATTCGTAAATACAGGTCTAAATACACAAATACAGTATATCCACAATTCCATCCCCTATATTGGTTATATTTACTGCTATCCCTGCCTGTCTCAGTGATGTGCAGGGCCTAGCATGCTGAAAGTGAGCTGTGTTATTTACATGGCTGTGTTGGTGTGCTTCATCGGGCTGGCGTCACCTTACCATGCTGCACCCACCCACTTCCTGGTTCACTCCCTTCTCAGGCGCCTCCGAGTCTTCACGGCCCGCCAATTTATGTCCTCCTCCTCCTCCTCCTCCTCCTCCTCCTCCTCTGTTTGTCTTTTTGTTTCATCTAGCCTCTAACCCTTCTCGCTCCAGGCCCTTTCTTTAAAGACCTGCCCGTGCACGGAGCTCACTGCCGTCACAGAGTGTGTTCTGTATCCTCTTTCCCCCTTCATAGGAATGTGACCAGGTCCATATTGATGACGTGGCTTCCGACGACAACGGCCAGGATCTGAGGTACCCCCCCCCCCCACACACACACACACACTAACACACCCGTCGCCCTGCTCCTCTTCTGGAACGTTTTTTGGTATTGAGTGGGTTTAAGGAAGAGTAGTGTGTGTGAGCTAAGCCCAAAAATGTGTGTGTGTTAGTGCGTGTGTGTGTGTGTGCGTGTGTGCGTGCATGCGTGCGTGCGTGCGTGCGTGCGTGCCTGTGTGTGTACGTGCGTGCCTCTTATCTTTCTCTCTCCCTGGCAATATGATATATAATAAAGTACCCCTATAATTCCTTTGCTTCTAATCAAAATACCCTTCCATCCTCTGTCTCCCTTTCCACAGTCATTCTATACTTGTAAAAATTAGATTGCTGACTTTTTTTTTTAGGATAGGTTTCAAAGCATTTTCGAGCGTCATGCTCTTTCTCACAAAGTACCTACAAATTCTTTAGTTTATAATTTATGGCATGCTACCCTTTTCTCATACTAAATCATTGTCAGGCGGCCTGACGAAGGGCAGATGCTTTCAGACCCTTACCACTAAAACCTCTAACTCATAGTGTCAGCATCTATTGTCCTCAACATTCCGATTATGCCCATCCCCCCCCCCCCCCCCCCCCCCCAATTTATCATGAGCTATTTCAATTGAACAGGACAAACTGTAGTGAAAAAGCCAACCTAGCAATATAAAACTACAGACTTTTATTCGTATAAATTATAATTTTATTAAAAAAGAAAATCAACCTCTTCAAGTAGCAATATGAGTTATTACAATACGTTTTTGGGTTTTTATTAGAACTTTCTTGTTGTGTTCCTGCAGCACGTATAACTTTGGCACGGACGGCTTCCAGAGCCCGGCTGGAGCTGGCTCTATGTGCCTGGGCTCGGGGGTGCACGGAGGGGTGGACTGGATGAGGAAGCTGGCCTTCCGTTACCGCCGAGTAAAGGAGATCTACAACGCCTACAGGAACAACATCGGAGGTAATCATATTATTAAAAACACTTTTTCATTTTAATAGAACAAGTAACTAATGTGGAGGGATAAAACCCTGAATAGCACAGTGGTGTTGAAGCGCTGAGAACTTATTCTCTTACATTTTTTTTGTCTGCTCATTTCTAAAGATGGGCTGTAGTATTAATTGATTAATTAACGAATATATTATTATTGTAGTTTATTTGTGAAGTAGGCATTCTTTTTATGGACCACACAGTGCGATGACTTATATGGCATCAACTAGAAAATAATTAACTTAATTTTTAAATTATTAAAAAAATATATTTTTTACATTTATTTGACTTTTTAAATGATTTATGCACGTCCAGGCTGCATTGAACTCTATTGGCTGATGCTGTCAATTATAATTCTCAATGTGCTGGAAACCACAACGTATGGTTAGGGAGAATGTGAGCTGTCAATCAAACCCGTTCTCTGCTGTGATTGGCTAGGTTTGCTGGGCAGCCCTAAGCGAGAGGAGTGGCTCCAGCTGAGGAGAGAGATGGAGGTTCTAACGGACCTGTGGCTGACGCAGGCTCTCAAAGCCCTGGCTCTCATCAACTCCAGGTCAGACCCACACACTATGTCATCAAGTATTATACTGTAAATATCCATTTATAACTATTCATGTTGAATGTTATTTTATTTAATGTATGGCAAAATAAACAGATTTCTTTATTGTATTACTATCAAGATATATAAAAAATATATACAATTTTTTTTTTATATTTGTTGTGTACAGTACTTAAAAGTGTGTCATCATCTAGCGTCTGTCTGTCTGTCTGTCTGGTTTGATTGTGTATCATTGGGACATGCCTTACCATTGTTCCTGTTTCTCTCCTGTCCAGGCCTAACTGTGTGAATGTGTTGGTGACCACCACCCAGCTCATCCCTGCCTTATCCAAGGTCCTGCTATACGGTCTGGGATCAGCTTTCCCCATAGAAAACATATACAGCGCCACCAAGACAGGTGACACCTACGCTCACAGCTCACAAATAACTGCAAAAAACCCCTCACCAAAACATTTTATAGTATTATGTTCTTTGTCAATCTTTTTAAGCTGATTTCTGGTGCTTGTTGTGTGTTTTTTTCTTCTTCCAGGGAAAGAGAGCTGCTTTGAGCGAGTCGCTCAGAGGTTTGGTCGCCGGGCGGTTTATGTGGTGATAGGAGATGGAGTGGAGGAGGAAAGTGTAGCTAAGAAGGTGAGTCACCTGTTTTTATTAGACTCCTTTATCCTCCTGGAGATCTGGTTTCCATTTAATGTAATATATAGTGAAGCAGGTTGTGTAGTTCAGTTTAAAAAAATTGCACACACACAAAGCACTTTGTACGGTAAAGTGAACAAAATAAATATAGTTACATAAATAAATGTAATTGGGACTCACCTGGTTGAATAAAAGACATAAAAATAAGTAAAATTTATTTTGATTTCTGATTTGCAGAAGAACATGCCTTTCTGGAGGGTGTCATGTCGGGCGGACCTGGAGGCTCTGAGTCATGCACTGGAGCTGGACTACCTCTAGAGGGCGCCAGCCGTCACACTCTGGTCTGACTCCCACTTCTTCTTCCAGTGGACCTCAGAATTCTTAAATGGACCAATCAGGGCCAAGATAAGAGGACTAACTTTTGTAGTTGACCGCAGGGAATTGCATTTTTTTTTTTTTTTTGACTGGATTTTTTTTTTCTGATTAGTTTTTTTCTCATACATTTTCAGAGACTTTATAACTCAACAGTGACCAAGATGTGCACTCTTCAGGCATGTTGCACTCAAAGTAATGTCCCGCGTGGGTTGCAGATATTCACAACAGAGAAAAAAGAACAATTTCAGTGTGTCTGGCTGGATGAAAATGATGGTGGTCAGTGCATTTATAGGTCTGTTGGTTTGTTGGTTTGAATCAATTAGTGTTGTCTTTGTAGTGTAACAGAAGGTAATGACCAAACTCTTGCATTTAAGGACTCAAGGCAGCCGACAATCAGATGCTGTTTGGTCATCTACGCACCATGAGTGTGCATTTATGGTCATTCAAAGTAGTATGTTACAATTTACCTTTCAAATGTGAACCATTAATTGGTTTTTCAATGAAAGAACACACAATGGGGTAAGGTAATCAGTATACTGTTATACAATAACTATACTTAAATAGTTGTAAAATATGTTTGGTTTTTTTGGATAACAAATGGTCTTTAAAATCCTGTTATTATAGGCTATTGGTTTTGTCAAGGTGTCCTTTCTAAATAGGGCTAGGGTATATGTGTCCTCTCATTTTCTCCCAGTAACCTCTGTCTAATAAATTGGTATGATTGTTTGTCTGGACTTGCATGTGCCTAATACAGTGCCTGTCAGATTAGCTACGATTTGTATATACTGTTTTATTGTTGATTTGTTTCGACAGACAATTATGATAGATTAATAAAGATAAGTTAATTGCATTCATAGAAAAAATTTATTGTTGACACTTCATTTTAACTAAGATAACTTAAACATTTAAACAGTGTTATGTGTTGTATAAAACAGCATCTATAAGGTGTGACAGTGCTAACACGTCTATGGGTGGAAGATTTGTTTTTGATTGATGCCTAAAATACACTTCTAATATGTGTGAACATGATTTATCTAAACTAAGGCACGTGTGCAGATCAAATTATAGGATTATAGCGCCATCTCCTGGCAAGAGATATACATGAACAAGTACAAGCAACATCTGACAGACAGAGAAAGAGAGAGAGAGAGAGAGAGAGATAAACCCATAATTAACAATTCTTTCAATCAATTACATTTTTATTATCAAAATACAAAACCTTTTCTGACAAGTAAAATGCTCAAGAGCCTTTGGAAAATACTTCTGAGTGCTAATATAACTGATGAAAGATATATTATAATATATTAATCAAAATTCATATTACTAATTAATTATTTTAATACATGCATTCGTCATTCAAACTTTAAGTAATGTTAGAATCATTGTGAAAACACTGAAGCTGCACAAACAACAGATACATAAAAGCTTTAAATATAAAAATACAAAGTAATTACAATAAAATATACAAAATAAATATTTGTTATTTTAAGACACGAAACACATTCTGATCACACTCTTTTTAAAGTATACAGGATTTTGTACATTCTACATTTTGTACATTTTTGATTTTGTACAACCCTTTCTCCCTTTTTGGCCTTTGCCGGCACCCCTACTTGTGATTAGTATTGGAGTTTATTAGTACTTATTGTTATAGGTCACCTTGATATGAACACATTCTGGTAATACTATTAACACAAGTTAACAGGATTTTGTATAGTACATTTTGTTCCTGTGATTAGTATTGGAGTTTAATAGCCCTACTTGACATTGACCATCTTCACCCCTCTGATGACAGTGGGGATTTCATTCAGTGTAAAACTGGCTTGCAGCATCTTAGTCCCAGCCATTCTGGGGACGTACGTAAACATGCGCGCCACACTGTCCCCTGGTGGTAACAGGGGGATCCTGCAAGTAAAGAAAGAATGAAAGAAAGAAAGAAAGAAGGAAAGAAAGAAAGAAAACAAGAAAGAAAGAAAAAAAGAAAGAAGGAACTTAGGTGAGGTATTGAAATGAGACATGCTGGAATGCTGAACTGAATTGTAGGCCTATCCTTAGATGTGTGTGCGTGTGTGTGTGTGTGTGTGTGTGTGTGTGTGTGTGTGTGTCTATTGTACATGGTGTACAACTAACAAATGACAGAAAATAGCCGTTTCCACTCTGACAGTTTACATAACACGATACTTGAACCTGAGCATAGTTGTATGTGAGACACCCGTTGTGGTTTACCTACGTAGATTCATTGGTAAACTTTAACCTTTGATTGTACACCAACCGCGTGTCTGTGACAATCCTGCATTCTAAACATTCCATGGCAAGCCCTCAGTAAAGAATTCTTTGCTAGCTGTTCATTTTTTTTTGTCTTACTTTCACAGTTGGAATGTGTGACTCGACTCTAAACTATGTGACGGCATGATTACGTCATTAAAAACAAACAGTAGACGTTCTGCTCCTCACTTGGAGTGAAGTTTTCCTCGGATAAGCCCGGTACCAACCACGGTCAGAATCCCGGTGACAGGCACTGAAAACGGGTTGGTTAACAGTACGGTGCCGCTGTGCTCCTTGGAAGAACATTCATCAATAAGCTAAAAGGAACAAGAGAAAGCAACGTTAACATAATTATCCGAATAATAATCTATTAAAAAAAGGATCCATTACAGATAGATTGTACCATCTGCTGGTTAGACGCCCTATTACTGTAAAGTCTAACCAAAATGCTTATTTAAATTTAAGGAGTGCCATGACAGAGGAAGCTTTTTGTTCTAAAGTCATCTTGATTGTCTGAGGATGAAGTTCAGATTTAATGTTTTCAAGTCGTGGTTTGAATAAAGCTATCCATTTCTTGTTGCTTAATGCGTAGTGTGTTTGTTGTGTGGTTGTAGTGTGTTTGTTGTGTGGTTGTTGTGTTTGTTGTGTTTGTTGTGTGTTTGTAGTGTGTTTGTTGTGTGGTTGCAGTGTGTTTGTTGTGTTTGTTGTGTGGTTGTAGTGTGTTTGTAGTGTGTTTGTAGTGTGTTTGTTGTGTTTGTTGTGTGGTTGTAGTGTGGTTGTAGTGTGGTTGTAGTGTGTTTGTTGTGTGGTTGTAGTGTGTTTGTTGTGTGGCTGTAGTGTGGTTGCAGTGTGTTTGTTGTGTGGTTGTAGTGTGTTTGTTGTGTGTTTGTAGTGTGTATGTTGTGTGGTTGTAGTGTGTTTGTTGTGTGTTTGTAGTGTGTTTGTAGTGTGTTTGTTGTGTGGTTGTAGTGTGTTTGTAGTGTGTTTGTAGTGTGTTTGTTGTGTGGTTGTAGTGTGTTTGTAGTGTGTATGTTGTGTGGTTGTGGTGTGTTTGTTGTGTGGTTGTAGTGTGTTTGTTGTGTGGTTGTAGTGTGTTTGTTGTGTGTTTGTAGTGTGTCTGTTGTGTGGTTGTTGTGTGGTTGTAGTGTGTTTGTTGTGTGGTTGTAGTGTGTTTGTTGTGTGTTTGTGATACAGCGTAAGGCTTGACCGGCTGTTGTATTCACCGTGATAAGGAGTTGTGGGGTAGCGATGTTGAACTCCTCAGAGGCCAGGACTCTCTCCAGGCTGCTGTCGTCCTTTAAGACCACGGCCAGGTTGACCAGATTATCCCCCACCACTAACTCATAATGGCTGGGTGGGATATGGTGCCGCAGCACCTTGACTGGAGAGAGAGAGAGAGAGAGAGAGAGAGAGAGAGAGAGAGAGAGGGGGAGAGAGAGAGAGAGAAATAAAACATGAAGACTCAAACAGCTCCTTAAAGGCCTCCAGTTTGACTTTCATGGAGAAACCAAACAGATACCCTGTAAGTCAGATAGAATCTGATGACATAACAGTACGTACTTTCAAGGGGTGCCAGGTGGATGGTGTTATGCACCTCCCACAGAGTGTCAGAGGGGGCGTGGCTGTACACCTTTGCCTGGGCGTTGACGTGCTCCTTTATCACCTTGGCAACAGTCTCTGTGTTGGTAACAGTCACCGTGAAGAGAATACTCTCCCCGGCAACAGGAATTTTGTGTAGACTCAGTGACACGGCCAGACCATGGGAGGGGATATTTGAACCTACAGAGAAGAATATATATTGAATATTTACTATATATATATATATATATATATATATATATATATATATATATATATATATATATATATATATATATAATAAAAAAAAAATATAAACACATATAAACACATACATGCATAATTTAAAAGACATATATTGCATTTATATTGCATTTATAAGGGTATTCAGTCATAAAATTTTACTTCTTGAGTAAGCTGAGTTTCTTGAGGTTGTGGAAGATCTCGATCTTACAGATGAATTTGAACCTGCAAAAAAAAAACTGTTGACACAAACAACTAGCAAGATAAAACTTTAGTGTGTGCAGACAAATACTGGCTTATCCCTGACAAACTCTGTTTGGAACATGATCCCGAGGTTTTTAAAGAATAAAGTGTTTTAAAGAATAAGTTGTGTTTTAAAGAATAAAGTGTTTTAAGGAATACAGTGTTTTAAAGAATAAGTTGTGTTTTAAAGAATACAGTGTTTTAAAGAATAAGTTGTGTTTCAAAGAATAAGTTGTGTTTTAAAGAATAAGTTGTGTTTTAAAGAATACAGTGTTTTAAAGAATAAGTTGTGGTTTAAAGAATAAAGTGTGGCGTGTACTTCTGGTGTGTTTGTAGTCGGCGGTGATGTTTTGAGGCTGAGGAGAGCCGACTGCCTTGGTGCAGAGCAGGGAGCCCACCCGGACACGGTCTATTCTGCTGCTGACCACCAGGCCCTGTCTCATCACCATCACACGCACGTCAGCGTTCACCTCGGCGTACACGAAGGGGATGTCGTAGGGCAGGTCCACGCGGCGGTCTCGGATAGCCTTGACGGGGGCAGGGCCACAGCAGAACACGCCTGGGACAAAGAGATGGGAGAGATTCACATTAGGACACAAAGAAGATACGAGCCAGGAAAGGGAGTGGGAACAAGCCAGGAAAGCCAGTGGGAACGAGCCAGGAAAGGCAGTGGGAACGAACCAGGAGAGGGAGTGGGAACGAGCCAGGAAAGGGAGTGGGAACGAACCAGGAGAGGATTATGATTATGATTATGATTATCATTATCCATCCATCCATCCATTAGACAACAACTCACACTCACATTACCGCTTATTAACCTGCATGTTTTGGACTGTGTACAGAGAACATGCAAACTCCCACACAGAAAGGCCCTTGAGTCAGGTGGGGGGGGGGGGGGGGGGCCATTATCATTATTATTATTATTATATTATTAATAATAATAATAATAATAATAATTATTATTATTATTATTATTATTATTATTAATAATAATAATAATAATAAAAATAATAATATAGAAAGTTGTGGAGGTACACCTCATCATCATCATCATACTAACGCTAATAATAATAATAATATAATAATAATAATAACATTAATAATGGAATTATTATTATTTTTATAATTTTTATTATTTTCACCTTGAGTTAAAACAATAATCAGTGGGAAAAAACTAAAATGAAGTGAGATATTAGCTTTTAAAAACAAATCTCGACTCATCTCTTCAAATAAAATCTTTATTAAGATATTATTATTATGATTATTATTATGATTATTATGATTATTATGATTATTATTATTATTATTATTATTATTATTATATAGAGTGAGTTATAACAATAGTCAGCGGGGAGAACTAGAAGATATTTTGTTGAAAATAAAGTGAGTTATTAGCTTTTAAAACAAAACCTCCACTTGTCTCTTGAGGGGTGGGGTCCAGCACCTGCCATCCATCCAATCCCGCGCCAAGATCTGGGCGTGTCATCCAGCACTCTACCCAAACATGGAAGTTCCTGTGAGAACATGATGTGTAGAGTGGAAATCTAAATACGTATTCCATGACCAGATTTTCCAGTTGGCGTCATTCAACCGTAGAAAGTAAAACACACGTCGTTTATCGATGATAAAATAATTACACGGTTGCTCTAACCAAATGCTGTCTCTGGTCTGAGGCAGTTTCCTTCCTGTCTCGCTGTAGAATTCCTCGATCACCATGTTGCCGTTGGTGTCGTGGGCTGAGTTGAAGTTGCTCACGACACGCGTGGGAATACCAAGAGCTCTCATTACTGACAAAAAACAACAACACAAACAAACACAGTCACCGAAAACAGTTCACCAATATATTTCCATTACATTCAGTCTTAATTGAATTACTTTATACTTTTTTCAAAAACACTGAAGTTGAATAGTTAGAAGAGAATTTAACACACCCTAAACAATTATCACTATCCATTTTAAATGTTCTTATAGTTACAACATACGCCTATGAGGTGAACATGAGTGTCTTGAAAAGCACCCTCAACTATAATGTATAAACTTTAGCACCATATGCTTGTATTGTGTCGTTGCAGTTTGCGTTACCTGTACACATGACCGCAGCAAACACCCAGCACTGGCCATACTTGACCGGGCTGCAGCCAGACCTGGCCCACTGTTTCAAGATGTCTCCACTTCCTGTCCAGTCAGAGGGCAGTGTCCCGTCGCTGTAGTCCCCCGCCCAGTTCCCCTTCAGGACACCCTTGTCATCTTCGCAGTTGATCTGAGGAGGAGGAGGCCCCAAAAATAACTCACATTGACACGTAGTTTATTGATAACTGTGTATACTTAATTAGCACCTATAACAACTCTGTTCAAACTTCATGTTTTATTCTAAGGTGTGGGTAGGTGTAGGTTGGTGCGTGTGTTTGTGTGCGTGTGTGTGTGTGTGTGTGTGTGTGTGTGTGTGTGTGTGTGTGTGAGAGAGAGAGAGAGAGAGAGAGAGAGAGAGACAAAGAGAGTGTTATTTAAATTGAGCAGCAGTGACCGAAGGTGCATCATGGTCTAATGTGTTTCAATAGGCAGCAGTGCTGTCACCTATTTAAGGGTTCTCTCATGTAAAGCAGAAAACATGTGCTACATCTGACAGGGATGTGGTTCCATGTGTCTGGACCAAACAACAGTCATTATTACGCTGCGTTTTATGTTATCTTTCCTGAAAATGAACCACCGATGACGAAACATTACAAACATTACACGCTCTGGCTTGTGCAGCACCTTGGTCAACGTGAGTTGTTATTAAATGTGCTTTAGAAATACTTTTAATTTGACCTGACTTGACATGATTAAAGAAACGATTGTCTGAGTGTGTGCGTTCACATACCCAGTGAGGAATGTATTAATCACAACTCACCATCGCAGATACAACTCTGCTGATGTATACTGGGTCAGAATGATGGAGGAAGTCCTTTTTTGGGTCTTTCAGGTGAAGGGGGCTGACTTGAAGCAGCTTTAGACAGATCTCCAAGATCATTGGCTCAAACTACAGGTGACAAGACACAGAGAGACGTTTGTGATCAGTTGTAACACACATACATAGGATTATGTGTTGACATAGAAAAAAGGGTTTTTCAATATGTTGTTTCAATTAGTTTGAGGTTGCACAATTGATGATTTTGTTTAGTTTTGTTTTTTGCCTTGTGGTAAACTCACCTGGTCAAAATGCCATGGCCTGGATACTATGTGCTTAGTGGTTCCCATGTAAAGCAAGCCAGAGTCACTCAGGACATATTCCTCTCTCTGCTCTTCAAAGGGCATGTACACGGAGTCCTCTGACAGAAAATCAAGATAAAGATTTAGATCCTTGTCAAAACGCTTACGTACAGTAGTTGGATTGTTGCTACAGCTGCATTCCTTGTAAAAAATGCTGGTTTGTCAAGATGAATACTAACCACCAAAAAAATACGCAATAAAATGTTGCACAGATTTCATGTCCACAAAGTTAATATTGGGGAATAAATTATGAGAGAATAACAAGTAAGTTGATTGCAATCAACAGTTGCGTGTGCAATAATTGTTGTGCACACGCTTACTAATTTCTTTGCAACTAGTTAGGTTTTTTCATAAACTGATCTTTCTTGCAAAATGAAGTTGGCTCTCATCCTTACTATATAAACGGATCCATAACCACAAAGGAAAAATGACTGTGTGGTTTTCACTCAAAAAATAAATATCTTTGGTCCAACCCTGTGCACTATTCTTTGAGTCTCACTCACCTCTGCACCAGGGGTTACACAGTAGAATGAAGTCTCCCGCCACATAGCCTCTCTGTCTGGCCTCACTCAGCACAAACACCTGGAGGTTATAGTGCCCCACGCTGGCAGATGCTGGAGGGGAGAGGAAGATGGAGATGGCTTTGGCGTTGAAACCGGGGTCAAAGAAGGCGCTCCATTTGATGGGAGATGCTCCACTGGAGAAAGTGACTGGGATAGTCACATGCAGACGGCCTTTAGAGGAGAAGAGACAAGATAAAAAATAATCTCTCTCTCTTCACTCTTTTTCTCACTATTCTCTCTCTCTCTATTTAAATATTTCTCTCTCTCTCTCTCTCTCTCTCTCTCTCCCTCTCTGTCTGTCTGTCTCTATTTCTATGTCTCTCACTCTTTTTCTCTCTTTCTCCTGTTCGCTCTGCTGCTTTCTTTGTTTGCTACAACTTAACCTCAGGAGGTAAAACGCAATGGCTCCCACTATAAGAGCACTGACTCAAAAAGCCCCCAGAAAACGTTGAATCATTGTCTCCAGCAAATAGTAGCGGTTGACTTTACCTAGAGAGGCTTTGAACACGAGATGGTCTTTTTGGGGGTGGAAGGGCCTGCCTTTCAGCTGCAGATTGACCCTAAAGGGAGTTCCTCTCCGCACCACCAGAACGTTGGAACTGTCAAAGTCTTGTGTCTGGTGTCTCTCCTGGTTGGCTTTTTGTTCCAGGTTAACCAAGTGGATTTTCAAATCTAAAACAAAAATCCAGAAATAAGAAAAGCATTAAGATACCTACTTAAAATTCATGCATATTTAGTCGAATCATCCATTAGATTAATCCCCATAAAAACGTACGTCAATCTTTCTTTTGAAAACAATAATAATAGTATAGTATAGTAATAATAATAGTAATAATAGCCATTTCTCACCCTCCATTTCTTTGGTCTGATTATGAAAAGAAAAGTTTGGAGAGCAAACCGCAAGATGCTCGAACACTGAGCTTCATCTCAAAGCCTTCGGTATATAAGCACGTTCTTTCACCCCATCTACATCAAACAGGACGAGAATAATTCTCAATCTCAGCCAGGAGGTAAAACTGGTTTCTACCGATGATTGATGCGTTAAGGCGTTACAGAGACACGGGGGCACCGCTTGTAGAAGTAGCTCACATGCCTGCCTCTGTCGTAAACCTGGGATGAATAACACCCATAACGATTCACCCTCTCACTCAATTCAATTAGAACCACTCACACCCTAATTCACATGAGAAGTGACAAAGCGCTCCTGTACATTTGACTTTCCTTTATGTGTGGGTGTGTGGGTGTGTTCACTCAAGGTTTCCTGTGGCAACATTCCTGTGGGCTGTGGCGACCCTACCCTTACCCTACCCACAGTGGTAAAGTAAACAAAGAAGATATTCTGAGGAATTTTTGTGACAATGACCACCGCCCATCCCATGTTTATAAATAATAATAATTATTATTATTTTATTATTATTTTATTATTATTTTTTTATTATTATTATGTTTCACACCCTCCCATCAACTTACCCTTACCCTCTCTCTCTCAGTCTCTCTCTCTGAAGGCACTACATTTGGTTTCCTCTGTAATCACAGCTCTTTGGCAACATACCTGTGGGCTGTGAGGACCCTACCCTTAACACCACAGTGGTAAAGAAAACAAAGGAGAAACATGTCAGTCTGAGGAATTGTTGTGACAATGACCACCGCCCATCCCATGTTTCACATCCCCCCCCACCCCCCCCTCAACTTACCCTGTTTCTTGTGTAAACACACACTCTCTCTCTCTCTCTCTCTTTTAGGCGCTCCATTTGGTGGGAGATGCTTCACTAGAGAAGGTGGGATGGTCACATGCAGATGGCCTATAGAGAAGAGACGACAGAAGATTCAAATATAATAATCTCTTTCTGTGTCTCTCTCTCTCTGTGTCTCTCTCTCTCTCTGTCTCTCTCTCTCGCCACACACTGATTTGCCTGCAAACTGAGGAACTCCTTTACTTTTTCAAACTAGCCTTATTTTTGCACCATCATTTGGTGCAACCAAAAAGCTTTCACAAGAGCCAAAAGTAAGCGTACTTAAAGTAGTGACTTTAGGCAAGGCAATTTAGATTGCATGGCACATCTTGTGGCTTTGATAATGTTTGTCTGTACTAGTATTAGTAGGATTATAACCAAGTAATTACAAACACACCCGAAGGAAAGGTTGTATAAACTGGTAGCAAGGTATGGTAGGTGAGACGGTCACTTAAATCAGTCTAATAAAATATGTAAAAAAAAATCATGTTATTTTCTGTCATCAAAAAAAAGAAACATGATGACATTTCTGTTTGCATGGCCTTCATCAATAAAGCGTGTCATAAGATTTAAACCAGCTGGTCCTCAAGTTCCTGGAGCACAAACAGACCTAGAAGGTACAGGTATACCAGAGAAAACAGTTTCATAGTATTAGTCACTCACAAAAATGGAAATTAACCATTGTTACCAAGTTGCTTCTAACACACTCACTGGAACAGCTTCAGCTGCTGGTCTTAGCGTTAGCTTGCTTACAATTGTTTTTGGCAGTTAGCAAGGACAACGGCCACATGTCAATCAATGGATGCCCCCCAATTCACATTATAATAAGGGCCCTTGGCTAAACATATGTAGAATCTCTGCAATGTCCACACTAACTGGATGTCAATGGCAGACCTCATTGTAAGTCTATATACCAAGAAGCCCGCCAGGTTTAAGAAGAATCTTCCATCCATTACAAGGGTGTGTCTGATTCAAGATGGAGTCAAATATGGACAACTGCCATTGAGTTTACCTTTGCATAGTGCTGTTGTAGTATACACAAGAACAACAATTGGCTGACAATTAAATGTTGCAAGTCTACTTAAAAACAATCATGTCAAACAATATGATCACACTCCGAAGTTTGTTTTCTGAGAAGTAATCCATTCGCTTTCTGCAAGTATAGCTCAGAAGTGGTATGCATATAGGCCTTCGTTAATAAGCATGTTCTTATTTCAAAGGAAAAAGCTCAAGTCTTAAACCTCCTGTCATCTCCAGACTAACAAACATCCTTTGGGGTCAATTTGACCCATGGACAATTGTCTTTTACCTGTTGTAACAGGTGTATATGTTTATGAGCAGGTTAAACAGGTTGGCTAAACTACAGTCACAGGTACATGCATCTTTGCAAGGCCACTATAATTTACATTCCTTATTTAAAGCTATGTCGAGAGGAGATTCAGTAACAGCCTCAACAAATTGTAATACAAAGCTAAATTTACCTGCAGGGAGACTTTGAATCTATAGACTTTTTTATCTTTTGGTAGTCTATCACAGCACAACACTTGTAAGATAAAGTTGTTTTACACATTATATCTCATGAAAGGCAATTATAGGAAATTAAGTGGATAGTACCTTTTAAAAAGGGTAGCAATGATATGAGTCCAAACCCATTTCATAATGTGCTTGTCCGTTGACAGAATGAGCCTGAATCACATATGTGATGGTGTTCACCAAGCCCCTCTTCAATGAAATTATTACCAACTTTGTGTTGCCAGGGTATCATGTCTTGCCAGGCTATCTGAACACTTTATCTACGTGTTGTCCCTCACTCGGTGTCAGAATCTCACCGATTCAGTTTACATTGAGTTCACTGCATTTGATTAGGAGGATAGGCCTACGGACTCAAGGCTGGTAAAACCACACCATTTTTATAGCTCTTTTCATTTGAGCCTGCAGAATAAGAAGTACAATTTGGAAATGAGGTAAAGGTTTAGTTACAAATATGTGGTTATCAATCAAGACAGCTTACATTGCACTCAACAGAAAAAGGCCTGGTGTAAATTGAAATATTTTCTAACTGTCAAAAAAACTTTTTTTAAGACATGTCAAGAGATACTATCCATATGTTCTGATCAACTTTTCCACTGAAATGTTATGTTGCTAACATAAAACAGCGTCAATGCTATGTTGCAGTAAAGTATTTAAGTAAGTAGATCAATGAAGTTGCAGGTGATCGTACCTGCATGGATGCATGCACACACAGTACATTCTCAGCCAGGAGATGAAACTGGTATACACTCCCACACATGACACAACAAAGCACGGCATTAGATAAACGTATAGGTTTACAACTCTGGTATGTGATTGTCATTCAAAGAACACAAGCAAAACAAATTAGAAACTCGAAACGCATTTCTTATTCACAAAATTACCCTTTCCACTTTTTTTTATGGTGGCAAAATCTGCAACATTTTTCTCCATGTAACAAGCCTACTTTAGCAGCTTCACCTAGTGGTAAAGGGATGTGGTCCGCACCTGAGGCATATAACCTACTCACTGTTTCCATTCGTGAAACACAGTATACAAAATACATAATTCTGTTTCTGGATAGCCTACTGTATTCGACTCCAACGCAAAACATAAGATGGATGCCTAACTGCACACAAAGCTGAATATAGGCCTACGGGAAGATCTAAATTATGACTTTCTTAATCTCATGTAGCTGTGTAATCAAAATGGTTACATTAAAATGTAACGAAAATGGTGGCAAAGACGTCCAACCTAACCGAGACACAAAATAACGCATCACCTGTTGAGCAGTTATATTTGACCACCAGATTGGGCTGGTCACGTTGAGTCTGACGTATGTCAGGTGACCGGCTGAACCAGGAATTACAGCTGCTCGCAAGCAGCAACCGGAGTGTCAACATAGTTTGCTAATCATAGGCCTGGAACCCAAGGATACATTATACATAGCTAGATAATAGCTATATATATTCAACCACTTAAAGCCCTCCGGTGTGGGTATGCTATATTTAAACTTATCTTTAAGTCATAGCTGTGATAGTGAAGCAAAGTGTTCATTTAACATCGTACACCGCGTTAACGTTTTCGCAAGCTAGCTAGCTAATTGGTTGAATATCAGGTAGATCCTTCAAATAAACTAAGTTTACGTTAACGTATTACTTTAACGTTTGCTAGCTAGCACCAAGCACACTGTTATAATACGTGTAATACCCAGTAATCAGTTAAAAGTAAGTCTCGCTTGCTAATTATTGGCCAGCGGTAGTTATAAATTAGCGAGTTATCATTGTAGCTAAAACTCATGACATATCCTGGCACTACACACACACACACACACTACTAGACGTCGTCGTACTAGTATATTCGGATTTGTATCCGACCGTGGAAAGCCCAAAGACATGCTAGTTTTGGGTGGTGTTGTGCTATACAGTTAGTTAATAATATATAGAACAAGAAAGCAATACTCTTTCATAAAGGACAATAAACATTTAAAAGTACATGTTAAATATTAATTTTGTTATAAACAAGTTACAGTTAACCCCAGCCCACGCGCACACATAAAAGTAGTATGAGCAGATATCAGTGTATTAGGTAACAGAAATCCTCTGAACTATGTGTCACAATCCAACCAAGCGTGTGGCTTCAGAGTGTCAAAGTACAGCAGATTATGTCATGTGTGTATTTTAGGAAGGATTTACTTTTTCTGTCCTGACCTAGCAAGCATAATTTTGCTAATTAGTGTTTAGATGTTATGGAACTGAGAAGGCCGGTACACACACACACACACACAGAAAACGATCTTACTATTTCGAAATGTAACTTGTATCTTCACTCTGCATATTAGGAGTGGCAGTTATATTCATATGCCTTCTTTTGTCTATATGGCATCCTTGACTCAAGGCTTTATTGCCTATATAGCATGTCATTTTATCGAAACCTGAGTAGAGTTCAACTAGAGGGTCCTGTATGATTGCATGTTATGCCATGTCAACAGCTGCTTGTCTGTAATCGGCTAACTAGATTCAACGTGGTTATTTGGTCATCCTGTAACCATGCCTATGTTTTGAATGGGTGTAGGTCTTGACAGGATAGATCATCTGGGCTGCAGTGTTGATGGCGATACCATGAAGGCCCAACTACAAGTAACTGGTGAGTTACAAGTTCAGAGTTTAATACCTTTGTTATCTATTATATTTGGAGGACTACTCCAAGGCAACTGCTGACTGGATGCTTATCTATATCTATCTTGGCCTGTCATGGCTGCCAACTACAAGCACCAGTATGTACCAGGATAGCTCAATACGTGATCATATAAATAGAGCAGTTACTATGTCTGTTTGTAACATCACAGTGTTTTTTCTTGGTACAGTTTTTGTGGTAGAGTAGAGTGTCTGATATGCCCGATAAATACTTATGGGACCTGTTCTTTAAATAATCCTGTGTTATTTTAATGACTTGATGTAATCAAATGAAGGTGAAAATGACTGGTTCAGAAATGAGTGCTTTTTAAAAACGGTTTTAGTTTGCTGCATAAAAATTGGTTTTAGTCGGCTTGATGTTTGTTTGCTCACATGAAATCCTTCCATGTATTAAACTCTCAGAAATCACTGCTGTGCACATGTTCTGCAAGCAACGTTTCATATCTACAAATGATTGGGAGCAAAAAACCTCCTTTTGTGATACCTGGTACTTAATCTTTGTTTTTGAATGACCCCCGTTACCCAGTGCTGTCTGCCAAACTGAAAGAAAACAAAAAGAATTGGTTTGGCCCCAGCCCTTATGTGGAAGTGTCTGTGGACGGACAGTCCAAGAAGACAGAGAAATGCAACAACACACACAGCCCCAAATGGAAGCAGGCTCTCACAGTGTAAGGAGTGTACATTACCTCTTGTGACTCACTAAAGTATCCAACACCAATGTCGTGGGTTTGTTTGTGGACGGGATCACAACATATCTAGTTAGATGCCTCTGTCATGCTAAATGACAAGATAGATAATACTGAAACGCTATGATTATAATTAAGCTTTATGCGGCAGAGTTTAGTTTAGTTTATTTGTTTATATCGGTCATTGTACAAATAGAGCATGATCATAATACTGACGATACAATACTACACTAGTCAAAATGCTTGTATTGGTAGGCACATTTAAATTCTCATAACCATCTTCCTCTTTATTTTTTCACCCAGGATTGTCACGCCTTTTAGCAAGCTGATTTTCCGCGTTTGGAGCCACCAGACTCTGAAGGCTGACATTCTGCTGGGAATGGCGACTCTGGAGATCAGCGAAACCCTCAAGACCAACGACATGAAACGTGAGCGCGTCCTTTCCACTCTTTATTTCACTGCCGGAGCGATAGGCGTTTGAAAACTGGCAGATGCTGTAGAACGCATCAGACATCACATTTACATGACATTTCCTTGTCTTGTTCCTCTTCCTTCGAATGTCTTTTTTTGTGGCTTCACACAAATCTGTGACCTTCTAACCTGACAGCCAATAGCCAATATGTTTCTATGTGGGCCAATAGCCAATATGTTTCCTTGGATTGGATCTCTGCCTTCTAAGAGTGGATATCCACCACTCGGCTGAAACATCTTTAAGGAAGTGACCCTCAATTATAAGGAAATAAGAATGTACTAAATATCACTGTGCAAAATAACTTCAGCAAAAGCCTTTTTTTTTATATTGCCTGTTGTAAATACGTTGTTGGTGGTTTGATTTCAGTAATTCACACCTTATTTTACAACATTCCATTTAGTTCATAACATTCATTATTTGGAAAAAGAAGCTGTTTAATCAAGTTCCAGCAGATCTGTTGTACGTTGCGAACGCTGTAAAATAAAAGTGTGAAAAACCAAAATCCTCAAAGAAAACAAAGCATTCTGAGAAACAGCAGCCATGTTGAAAGCAAAGCCTCTGGTCACATGGTCAGCACATGTGACCAGCGTGTCGAAAGAGGAGCCATTGTGTTAGCCGACAGAGGAAAAACCACACGCTGGCTCTAAGTGAGCACAGTGACAAGCCTGAGAGTCCTGCCTCACATCGAATACACTGTGCACTTCATAAAACGAGAGGCCATTCCACGACACTCACGGGTCTAGGACACAAGTACATCATCACACTGCTAAGCTTGGCCACGTAGACAGTGATGCCCATGATGCCAGGAGTCACCTCCATTCTATGACTGACGGGCCCGGACAGAGAAACGTCTTCACTGGAATGACAGGAGGACACTTTAAGCCTATGAGTAAACACACCTACTAGCATGTCCAGGGGCCCTAACAGATGTCAGGAGGTGTGTTTGCCTGCTGTCATTCCAGTGAAAACGTTTTTCTGTCCGGGCCCGTCAGTGATGCTGTGATGGTGACTCGTAGCATATTATCGTATGGCAGGAAAACACACGATTTGAAACAGAAACACCTAAGACCACGCGCAGAAAACCTCTGCCAACTGTGTTTGCTTTGGATAAAATTGCTTGCTAAATCACAATTATGTATTGTGTGTGTGTGTGTGTGTGTGTGTGTGTGTGTGTGTGTGTGTGTGTGTGTGTGTGTGTGTGTGTGTGCGTGTACGTGTGTCTACGTGTGTGTGTGTGTGTTGCGTTGCTCTGCTCCACAGTGTGTGAGGTGGTGCAGACCCTGCAGCTGTCCTCTGACCGGGACTGTAATGACCTAGTGGGTGACCTGTCAGTCTGTCTGGACGGGCTGCAGGTGGACCCAGAGACCTTCTCCAGCGCGGAGAGAGACCGTGGTGAGAGAGAGACTCGTCTTCTTGGTCTCGTTAGATGGACCTCTACCTCTCCTTACCTAGTTACACTAAAACCTTTCCTAAATGTCATGTCATTTTATTTTTTAATTCCACTCTGTTTTTTGTTTTAAGCATTTATCAATATTGTATATGTTTTATTATGTTATCTAAATGATGTTGTAGCACTTTGAGAATGTTTTTACGATGAAAAGCACTTAACAAATTAAATGTATTATTATTATTATTTATGTTTACTATTCCCTGTCTTTGTTTTTGTAGCTGAGAACGGGTCGATGGTCCCGAATGGAGATGTGAGGCAGAACGGAGACTGTGATAACAGGTGGGCTGGTTGGAGTCACACTCTGGACTCTGTTGCTACTTTACATTATACTGTATGCCATTAGTCCTAGTGTTATCACTGCTATGTTCAATGCAGCAATGCATTTTATTTTGGCTGTATTTTATTTTGGCCACAGAGTAGGGTTAGGCGATATGGTAAAATTTTCCAATTGCCTGACCAAAAACTGGCTATTGCCATAATATTCTCGCAGGTATGTGTGCAGCGTGCGAAGTGGCAGGGAATTCCCCACTCCCCACTAATATTTTTACCGAATACAATCATGGAAGAGCTCGTTGCGAAAAATAATATAAAACTACCTATTTGGGACTGTTTTCGTTTTATACCAAAACATTGCATATTGGATGCAACCGGCAAGCCGAAGGACCTTAATGAAGCAATATGCCGTCTTTGCAAACGTATAGCCTAGTGCAGGCAAAAATAATAACACTACCAATTTGAACGAGCATTTAAAATGGCCTCCTGGTCAATGGCAGTGTTAGTATTGCTATCTTTAATAGTCAAATGCCCCGCAGGTCAATGACAGTGTAAAATGTCCCTCAGGTCAATGACAGTGTAAAATGTCCCTCAGGTCAATGACAGTGTAAAATGTCCCTCAGGTCAATGACAGTGTAAAATGTCCCTCAGGTCAATGACAGTGTAAAATGTCCCTCAGGTCTAGCAGGGACACGTCTCCCTCCAGTGACTCTGAGGACTGGGTCATCGTACCCAATGGCATCGCTGCCAACGGCACAGGGTCTCCCGCCCCTTCCCCTGGGGGCTCCAGTGCCCTACGACCTCCCAGACCGGCCCGCCCCCCTCCTCCCACCCCCCGCCGACCAACGGCCTCACCCGGTGAGCAGCGCACCAAGAGAGCACCACACACACACACACACACACAAAAACATACAATAATTGATTGTGGTTTGAGCATCGTTTTCTATGATACCATACAATAACATATACTTAAATCATGTCTTGGTGACATTAAAGCATCAATTGTGGCTACTTGAGCAGACATTTTTTAGGCCATAAATACTGGTTATATTTGTAGTGGTTATGGCAGAACAGACTTTATTGCTACTGGTGTTTATAAACAACAACATATTTTAGAACATAAACTCAAGGAAACAGACACCTGATTTTATAATGAAAGTCTATTCATAATTGATTTAAGAGAGCACAGATATTTCCAACCCCTTGTCTTTCTTAGATTTGTCTGCTGGTGATACCATTTGGTTGTGTTCAAGTTGCTTTTTAAGAAAATACAGTCTCAATATAATATAACTGGGATAAAAAAAAAGGAAAATATAGTGAAACACTTTCCTTACAAGTGAATGCATGTACCTCTAAAGACCAACCTTGTTTTTTTAAACACAGTCTCACTGATCACCATCTCCCATCCTCCGCTAGCCTCTTCCAACAGCCCTACCCCCAGTGAGGTGAGCGTCCCCCCGGCTTCAGACGGCTCGTCTCAGGCCTCTGCCAGTGGAGGTCTGGAGCCTGACGCAGCGGCCACACAGACCGCCAGGGGTCCCCAGGCTGGCCCCCCCGCCCTGACAGCCCCAACAACAGAACCTCCTATCCCTAGGCTCAGCCCGACGCCCAGGAACACTGGACCCTTACCACCGGGGTAAGAACACAAACACACACCCTTTTCTATTTTTATTTTTCCTTTTTATTACATAAATTTATATTTTCAAAGGAAGTTAAGTTTTTGTGGTTGGTTACTTTGTCTGCTTGGACCAACATTGAAGTGTCCCAGATACAGTACCTAACTATGCATCCTGTTGATGATGTTTTGCTTGCTTGTTTTGTGCTACCCGTGTGTTTGTTTTGTGTGTGCGTGCTACGTGTGTGTGTGTGTGTGTGTTTGTTTTGTGTGTGTGTGTGTGTGTTTGTTTTGTGTGTGTGTGTTTGTTTTGTGTGTGTGTGTGTGTGTGTGTGTGTGTGTGTGTGTGTGTGTGTGTGTGTGTGTGTGTGTGTGTGTGTGTGTGTGTGTGTGTGTGTGTGTGTGTGTGTGTGTGTGTGTGTGTGTGTGTGTGCGTGCATGCATGCATGTGTGCGTGTGCAGCTGGGAGCAGCGTGTAGACCAGAATGGGAGGCTGTACTTTGTGGATCACATTGAGAAGAGGACAACCTGGGACAGACCTGAAACCCTTCCCTCTGGGTAAAAGAAAAGAAAAGATTCAAAACATAAACATTTCTAAGGAATCATTTTCACATTACTACACTGCTGTTCTTTACTGTTGTTTATGCTTATGTTGGAGTGCTAAGTACAGAAGAGAGAGATAAACAGAGAGAAGAACAGAAAGACCAGAAAGGCAGAGAATAGGGATCATTTACTAGGGCTTGTCTCATTTCAGTTGTCGTATATTTCACAGTGTTTAAAGAGTGTTTGTTTACATATATTTATGGAACTGTTCCTAGGAAAAAAACTAATTCCCCCAACTTAATTTTTTATTTTATAAACGATAGTGTATGGAAAAGCCATCCTACCAAAACACATCACCTGTCAGTAGAATATGTTTGCTTAACAAAACCCTCCACCTCCCTCTTCTCTCCTTCCTCCTACCTCCTCTCTCTCCTCCCTCCTACCTCATCCTCCCTCCTCCCTTCTACCTCCTCTCTCTCCTCCCTGCTTTCTCCTCCTCCCTCCTCTCTCTCCTCCCCGCTACCTCCTCTCTCCTACCTCCTCTCTCCTTACTCCTCCCTCCTCTCTCCTTTGCTCCTTCCTTTCTACTCCCTCCTCCCTGCTTACCCCTCCTTCCCACCCCCCCCCCCTCCCTCCTCCCTCGCCTGTAGGTGGGAGCGTCGCGTGGACCCCATGGGCAGGGTCTACTTTGTGGACCACATCACTCGGACCACCACGTGGCAGCGCCCCACGCAGGAATCTGTGCGGAATTACGAGGAGTGGCAGCACCAACGCAGCCAGCTGCAGGGAGCCATGCAGCAGTTCAACCAGAGGTTCATCTACGGGGTCAGTGGGCCCACTTTCAGTTCACTCTTACCATAGCATTAGATAGCCTTATTTTGCTCTTTAAGATAGATTTTTATAGTAAGTATAGTTTTTTTTTTATATTAATGTTTCATTCGTTTTTTAATTAGAGTGAGAGATGGAGAGCGTCCGACTCCAAAATAACGTTGTGTACAAACGCCTGGCTGCAGGGACATTCAGTCAACACAGGGACAAGTGCCAAACCATTTTGATGATGTCCTCAGATGACATTGCTCTTACCACGAGTAGGCAAACGTGATGGAGATTAAATGAATGTCAACAAAGTGTGGGACGAACAGGCTATGCAAGATGTTTTCTCAACACTTCCTGTTTTCAGCTGCCCTGTGTGTTTTAGGGCGTTGTGGTGTAGATGGTTTTGGAAAGGTAAACTCCTGGGTTGTAGGGATAATGGACCATTCTGTGGCTCCACCTCTCCTGAACCGAGGATCACATTTTCCTGCTTTATTTTGGTTTTGCATAATATATTATTGTGGTGCTGTTGTGCTACTTTTCGATAGAATTCAACATATCCAATACATGTTCTGTATACGATTGATATTTTCACGACAATAAGTTGACCAGAATGTTAATTCTCCAAGCTCCACGCCGTAATAGAGTTTGGACCTCTCACTTTGTCTCTATGTGCTGGCACAACAGTGGATGTTTACCTCCGCTCGGCTTGTTTGGTCTCAGCAGTGACATCTGACTGAGCTTAGATATTGCAAATATTTGCACGGCGCAAATTGGCTGCCGTGGTATCACTCAGACTTCGTGTTGTGTTTGATAGCTGTCGGTCCATTCGTAGTTTGTTCTGTGTTATTAATTGGCGACCAATGTGTGTAAAGCGCTTTGAGTATCTAGAAAAGCGCTAAAAACTAAATAAAATGAATTATTATTATTATTATTATTATTATTAATGTTTCCACTGAGCTCTGTGTCGTGAGACCAAAACAATAACAACAACAGGCCTCAGTAAAGAGATTGTGTTGCATATTACCCGGAAGAGCTTGGCTTAGGTTTAAACATTCGCGTGCACTCTCCCAGTAATTAAATCTATATTAATCCATAACAAAGTTATTATGCCATGTATGTATTATTTCTGCTCTTTCAGGAGGTTGACAGTTCCATCTTGCTTTTTTTCAGCTCCAAGACCAACTGCCGCCGACTCCAAATAAGGAGTTTGACCCACTAGGCCCGCTGCCGCACGGCTGGGGTAAGGAGTTTGACCCACTAGGCCCGCTGCCGCACGGCTGGGGTAAGGAGTTTGACCCACTAGGCCCGCTGCCGCACGGCTGGGGTAAGGAGTTTGACCCACTAGGCCCGCTGCCGCACGGCTGGGGTAAGGAGTTTGACCCACTAGGCCCGCTGCCGCACGGCTGGGGTAAGGAGTTTGACCCACTAGGCCCGCTGCCGCACGGCTGGGGTAAGGAGTTTGACCCACTAGGCCCGCTGCCGCACGGCTGGGGTAAGGAGTTTGACCCACTAGGCCCGCTGCCGCACGGCTGGGGTAAGGAGTTTGACCCACTAGGCCCGCTGCCGCACGGCTGGGGTAAGGAGTTTGACCCACAGGCCCGCTGCCGCACGGCTGGGGTAAGGAGTTTGACCCACTAGGCCCGCTGCCGCACGGCTGGGGTAAGGAGTTTGACCCACTAGGCCCGCTGCCGCACGGCTGGGGTAAGGAGTTTGACCCACTAGGCCCGCTGCCGCACGGCTGGGGTAAGGAGTTTGACCCACTAGGCCCGCTGCCGCACGGCTGGGGTTAGGAGTTTGACCCACTAGGCCCGCTGCCGCACGGCTGGGGTAAGGAGTTTGACCCACTAGGCCCGCTGCCGCACGGCTGGGGTAAGGAGTTTGACCCACTAGGCCCGCTGCCGCACGGCTGGGGTAAGGAGTTTGACCCACTAGGCCCGCTGCCGCACGGCTGGGGTAAGGAGTTTGACCCACTAGGCCCGCTGCCGCACGGCTGGGGTAAGGAGTTTGACCCACTAGGCCCGCTGCCGCACGGCTGGGGTAAGGAGTTTGACCCACTAGGCCCGCTGCCGCACGGCTGGGGTAAGGAGTTTGACCCACTAGGCCCGCTGCCGCACGGCTGGGGTAAGGAGTTTGACCCACTAGGCCCGCTGCCGCACGGCTGGGGTAAGGAGTTTGACCCACTAGGCCCGCTGCCGCACGGCTGGGGTAAGGAGTTTGACCCACTAGGCCCGCTGCCGCACGGCTGGGGTAAGGAGTTTGACCCACTAGGCCCGCTGCCGCACGGCTGGGGTAAGGAGTTTGACCCACTAGGCCCGCTGCCGCACGGCTGGGGTAAGGAGTTTGACCCACTAGGCCCGCTGCCGCACGGCTGGGGTAAGGAGTTTGACCCACTAGGCCCGCTGCCGCACGGCTGGGGTAAGGAGTTTGACCCACTAGGCCCGCTGCCGCACGGCTGGGGTAAGGAGTTTGACCCACTAGGCCCGCTGCCGCACGGCTGGGGTAAGGAGTTTGACCCACTAGGCCCGCTGCCGCACGGCTGGGGTAAGGAGTTTGACCCACTAGGCCCGCTGCCGCACGGCTGGGGTAAGGAGTTTGACCCACTAGGCCCGCTGCCGCACGGCTGGGGTAAGGAGTTTGACCCACTAGGCCCGCTGCCGCACGGCTGGGGTAAGGAGTTTGACCCACTAGGCCCGCTGCCGCACGGCTGGGGTAAGGAGTTTGACCCACTAGGCCCGCTGCCGCACGGCTGGGGTAAGGAGTTTGACCCACTAGGCCCGCTGCCGCACGGCTGGGGTAAGGAGTTTGACCCACTAGGCCCGCTGCCGCACGGCTGGGGTAAGGAGTTTGACCCACTAGGCCCGCTGCCGCACGGCTGGGGTAAGGAGTTTGACCCACTAGGCCCGCTGCCGCACGGCTGGGGTAAGGAGTTTGACCCACTAGGCCCGCTGCCGCACGGCTGGGGTAAGGAGTTTGACCCACTAGGCCCGCTGCCGCACGGCTGGGGTAAGGAGTTTGACCCACTAGGCCCGCTGCCGCACGGCTGGGGTAAGGAGTTTGACCCACTAGGCCCGCTGCCGCACGGCTGGGGTAAGGAGTTTGACCCACTAGGCCCGCTGCCGCACGGCTGGGGTAAGGAGTTTGACCCACTAGGCCCGCTGCCGCACGGCTGGGGTAAGGAGTTTGACCCACTAGGCCCGCTGCCGCACGGCTGGGGTAAGGAGTTTGACCCACTAGGCCCGCTGCCGCACGGCTGGGGTAAGGAGTTTGACCCACTAGGCCCGCTGCCGCACGGCTGGGGTAAGGAGTTTGACCCACTAGGCCCGCTGCCGCACGGCTGGGGTAAGGAGTTTGACCCACTAGGCCCGCTGCCGCACGGCTGGGGTAAGGAGTTTGACACACTAGGACCGCTGCCGCACGGCTGGGGTAAGGAGTTTGACCCACTAGGCCCGCTGCCGCACGGCTGGGGTAAGGAGTTTGACCCACTAGGCCCGCTGCCGCACGGCTGGGGTAAGGAGTTTGACCCACTAGGCCCGCTGCCGCACGGCTGGGGTAAGGAGTTTGACCCACTAGGCCCGCTGCCGCAAGGCTGGGGTAAGGAGTTTGACCCACTAGGCCCGCTGCCGCACGGCTGGGGTAAGGAGTTTGACCCACTAGGCCCGCTGCCGCACGGCTGGGGTAAGGAGTTTGACCCACTAGGCCCGCTGCCGCACGGCTGGGGTAAGGAGTTTGACCCACTAGGCCCGCTGCCGCACGGCTGGGGTAAGGAGTTTTACCCACTAGGCCCGCTGCCGCACGGCTGGGGTAAGGAGTATGACCCACGAGGCCCGCTGCCGCACGGCTGGGGTAAGGAGTTTGACCCACTAGGCCCCGCTGCCGCACGGCTGGGGTAAGGAGTTTGACCCACTAGGCCCGCTGCCGCACGGCTGGGGTAAGGAGTTTGACCCACTAGGCCCGCTGCCGCACGGCTGGGGTAAGGAGTTTGACCCACTAGGCCCGCTGCCGCACGGCTGGGGTAAGCCACAGAAAGCCTCAACATGGTGTCTCATTCTGAAATCACCACATCACAGAAAGCCCAGTGGAACCTTGTGTCAAAAATAACTATTTTCTGATGAGAGGATACATTCTTTAAAAATATGCCTCCTAAATGACGGGCCGAAGTAACACTAACAGTAGCACCGTGCGGTTACTGTGCACATTCTTCCTTCTGAACTAGCAGTCGCGTGTGGCAGACTTGATCTGATATCTTTGTGTTGTTTGTGAACAGAAAAGAGAACAGATACCAATGGCCGAGTGTATTACGTTCATCACACCACAAGAACAACACAGTGGGAAGACCCGAGGACGCAAGGGTCAGTGTGTGTGCGTGCGTGCGTGCGTGAGGCTGTGTATGCACTCTCTGTTGACCCGCATTTGTTTTGCATGTATTTAGCAAAAATATTGTCGCAGTTATGACCTACTAACTTCTTAAGTGGATTTGAGTGATTTGTTAGTCTGTTCTTATTGTCTTTGTGCTGTAACAGTGTGTGTGTTGGCCTGCCCCTGTGTGATTTGTTAGTCTGTGTTTATTGTCTTTGTGCTGTAACAGTGTGTGTGTTGGCCTGCCCCTGTGTGATTTTTTAGTCTGTTCTTATTGTCTTTGTGCTGTTACAGTGTGTGTTGGCCTGCCCCTGTGTGATTTGTTAGTCTGTTCTTATTGTCTTTGTGCTGTAACAGTGTGTGTGTTGGCCTGCCCCTGTGTGATTTTTTAGTCTGTTCTTATTGTCTATGTGCTGTAACAGTGTGTGTTGGCCTGCCCCTGTGTGATTTGTTAGCCTCTTCTTATTGTCTATGTGCTGTAACAGTGTGTGTGCTGGCCTGTCCCTGTGTTATTCATGCAGGCTGTTGAATGACAAGCCTCTTCCAGAGGGCTGGGAGATGAGGTTTACTGTAGACGGAATCCCTTACTTTGTGGACCACAACAGGAGAACCACCACCTACATAGACCCGCGCACCGGGAAATCATCTCTGTGAGTCTTCTACCCTTTAGATTACATTACATTAGATTACATTACATTACATTAGATCACATGAGATTACATTACATTAGATTACATTCAACTACATTACATTAGATCACATGAGATTACATTACATTAGATTACATTAGACTACATTAGATCAGATTACATTAGATTACATAAATTACATTAGATCTGTTTATGTTAAATTGCATTAAATTACATTAGATCTGATTAGAGTTGATTCTAATTATTGTTATTGCACAGAGTAAAAGTACTGTGACAACAAAATGCAGTTTGGCATCTAACCAGATGCAAATGCATGGTCAAGTGCAGAGTAGATATGTACGTATGTACAGGTTTAATAAGGAGTACTATGATTATGCTGATGTATATACAGTAGAACATTATTAACAGGACAGCACAGGTATATTTAGGTGTAGACAGAAGTATAAATATGAATAGACCATGAGTGCAATATATGTGTTGTGAGCTATCCACAGCCTGCATAAAGGTGTTTAGAGCTTCTAAAATACCGGTGTGTTGTTCCGCAGTGAGAATGGGCCGCAGATCACCTACGTCAGGGACTTCAAAGCCAAAGTTCAGTACTTCCGATTTTGGTGTCAGGTATGGGCTAAAGCTAACTTTTTTTGTATTAAACGTATTATCAATACCTTTCTACAGATTGCACATTGTAATGTCTATGGGAGATTATAAAGTGATTAGGTCAGGGATGCACTTATTTTATCTACCTCACTTGTAGTTTTTTTACATTCTCTTTTTGTGGGCACTATCTTTTAAGTCGCTTTGGATTAAAGTATCTGCTAAATGAATGTAATGAGAATGAAAAGATCGCAGTTTGGGTCAGTCCTCTTGAAGTCTCAATATTAACACTCATTTTGTCTACCACCAACTGATAGTTGTTGAACGTTGTTGTTTTCCTGTATATATAGTTTGTCAAATCTGGGGGGGTTGCCGTATACACTACATACTATACACAGAGGGAGTAGTTTCATTCTGTTCTATATTGTGGATTATACCTCTAGCTCTAAGAGGCTTCAAACTCCTAAATCAAGTGTTGACATTGTTCTAATCCAAGGTTTAAAAACAAACAAACACATTTCTTTCTTACAGCAACTGTCAATGCCTCAACACATCAAGATCACAGTCACCCGTAAAACCCTGTTTGAAGATTCATTCCAACAAGTGAGCATATTCATCAACCACAACCACCAATACTTATCATACACCTCTAAATAAATGTTCTAGTTTTATGTATTAGTGTTTTCTGTGGATTTGAAATGCTGCAGTTTGACTGGGTTGGATGTGTGTATTGTAACAGATTATGAGTTTCCATCCTCAAGACCTGCGACGAAGACTATGGATTATATTCCCAGGAGAGGAAGGCTTGGACTATGGGGGCGTGGCCAGGTGAGTCGCTAGATACACTGGAGTGTTACCCTATTGGTTGGGCTTAAACACCACCAAGACATACGTTAGTTCCGCCATTTTGTAGAGACTTGTTATTTTGTTTAGTGAATCTATTTGATCTGTGGTTTGTTCTTGTCAGGGAGTGGTTCTTCCTTCTGTCTCACGAGGTGCTCAACCCCATGTACTGTCTGTTCGAGTACGCCGGCAAAGACAACTACTGTCTGCAGATCAACCCAGCCTCCTACATAAACCCAGACCACCTCAAGTACTTCAAGTTCATTGGGCGATTCATCGCTATGGTAACGACAACATGGTTCCATTATATTTTATTTTTATCAGAAGTTGCACCGTACTCTGCCTTAGAATGACGTGCTAACTTTCTTTCCAAGAATAATTATGCAATATTTAGATGCATTTTACCTTAATTCATTTGGAAAAATATAAATGTATGAAATGTTTCATTGCATCTGCAGGCTCTGTTCCATGGAAAGTTCATAGACACAGGGTTCTCTCTGCCCTTCTACAAACGCATCCTGAACAAACCTCTGGCGCTCAAAGACCTGGAGTCAATCGACCCAGAGTTCTACAACTCTCTCATCTGGATCAAGTCAGTATTCGCTTTAAAAAATATAGACCTACATTGTCATGTCCTTTTGTTATTTTATTACATACAAATGTTAGTTTGAGCCTCCAGAATGGCGAGGATGATTTTTCCACGGTGGTGATTGTGTGCTTTGCTAATGACAGGGACAACAATATAGAGGAGTGTGGTCTGGAGATGTTCTTCTCTGTGGACAAAGAGATCCTAGGGGAGGTCACCACTCACGAGCTAAAGCCAGACGGAGGCAACGTGCAGGTCACGGAGGAGAACAAAGAGGAATACATCAGGTACACAACAACACCCTCATCCGTTCCCCTTACTAGCTTGGGAGCCCTTCAGTGACGCACATTATACTTCTGAAATTGTCGTGTGAGTGCCCTAAGCTGTGATATGAGTTTAATTATGTTAAGTACATTTGCGATTAAAGAAAATCCCATGCTTAACTCACAAAAACTGAATTGATGCGTCCTTGAAAACACAGAAGTTGAAAGAGCAACGCGTTTTTTCTGAAATGGACTGTGTTTCTGTGTGTCTTCCAGGCTGGTGGCAGAGTGGAGGTTGTCCAGAGGGGTGGAAGAGCAGACCCAGGCCTTCTTTGAAGGCTTTAATGAGGTTCTACCACAGCAATATCTGCAGTACTTTGATGCTAAGGAACTAGAGGTAACTATCATAGAGCAGGGAATACTATTATATATTAGGCACATAGAATTTGTCAGTGTAAAAGCTCTATACTTTTACTTTTATACTTTATACACTATGAAGTGAAGTTATTCCTTTTTTATGACTGATTACTACTGTAATTCGTAACGTTTACTGGCATACCAAGTTTCTGAGAAATGTAATGAGGTCCTCCTGCCTGTAGGTGATGCTGTGCGGTATGCAGGAGATTGACTTGGCGGACTGGCAGAGGAACACCATCTACAGGCACTATGCACGCAGCAGCAAGCAGATCCTCTGGTTCTGGCAGGTCTGTACATTGTCTGTTCTGTCATTTAGGGCGATGGGTGCAATTGTGGGGGTTGCTATGGTTACAACGTTTTGCGATTGAGATTAATGAATACGTTTCGTCCCCAAAAATGAGACAAGTATTAAGTATTAAGCAATAAGCACTAAGCTTGACATAATGTTTTTGCTCATTAATTATCCAACTAAATACCTTTTGTCACAGACATCTTTCTTTACTGAGACCGGTGTCTCATGTAAACACACACACACACACACACACACACACACACGCACACGCACACGCACACACACACACACACACACACACACACACACACATACACACTGTTCAGGCCCCGAGTCTTATGTATTATGCCTCATATAATCAAAAAAGCCTAAATACACAATGACAGCAGACTACTCAAGTGAAGAGAAGGGATGTTATTGATATAATAATTGACTCTTTATTTATGCTGTTTTGCAGTTTGTTAAAGAGATGGACAATGAGAAGAGAATGAGGCTGCTGCAGTTTGTGACAGGGACCTGCAGGCTGCCGATGGGTGGATTTGCTGACCTTATGGGTATGTCACATAACACGTTAGCACACCTCAACCTCACCCTAAATCCTTACAAGTCACAATTTGACAATCAGCCACAAGGTCTCACCTATTTGCTGCGCCTAGATTTTTTTTTATCAGGTTATTCATTAGAGGTAAGCCTACTCTTATTTATATTCACTCATGCATTGTCTCGGTCTCGTTTTGGGCGCCAGGGAGTAACGGTCCTCAGAAGTTCTGCATTGAGAAAGTTGGCAAAGAAAACTGGCTTCCAAGAAGTCACACGTGGTACGTACTGAATCCTGTTAGCATCTCTTTGTCATGCTTTCCCACGAGGTTGACTAGCTCTCATTAAAAACCATCCACTACTCAGGTCTGTCGCTCTTCATCAGTTTGATTTCAACGATTCACAAATCTCCCTCAACTGTGAACCTAGAGTTCAGATATGATATGAGGATATGATTATAATAGCAATAGCAACATTTTTGCACAAGTACATATAAGGTGAGCGACAGAAGAGAACCCATTTCCCTGTGTCAACACAGTTATTTCTTATTTCCCTGTGTCAACACAGTTATTTCTTATTTCCATGTGTCAACACAGTTATTTCTTATTTGTTTCCCCCCAAATCTCCAAACTAGCTTTAATCGCCTGGACCTGCCTCCTTACAAGAGCTACGAGCAGATGAAGGAGAAGCTGATGTTTGCCATCGAGGAGACGGAGGGCTTTGGCCAGGAGTAGCGCTGGCGTACGGAGAACCGGAGCCGACTGTGTGCATGCAGCCGCCAGCCCCTCGGCACTCTACTCTCTCCTGTTTCTGGGGACAGCACTTTCCTTCCAACACAGACTTCTCAGCAGCCTGGAGCTGCTCTCTGACAGGCAGGCAGGCAGGCAGGCAGGCAGGCAGGGGGACTTAACAGATGAACGGAAAGACCAAAAACTCAATTAGGCTATCGTCTGCAACCCACACAGACAACGGCTTGCCCCGCCCCAACCCCCGTCCGCAATATCATTCAAAGAAGAAATGATCCTCCCTTTCCACTCGAGGTGACCTTCTACACAGCCCCATAACCTTTAAACCCTGACCCCTAACCTGTGGTTTGTGCAACTCCAATCCAGCCCCCCGCCCCCCCCACCCCGCCCCGCCCCGCTCTACCCACTATCAAGGAACGACAGTTTTAGAATCCACCTTTCTCGCTGAATCATGCATACTCTTTAATATTTATTATGCATGCGTCTGTCCTATACGTTCTCCTCACTGCTGTAGTTTAATAACCAAGGGAGAGGAGCACCGACCTATGCACTATCAACGTCCACAGCTGACCCCTGTGCCGGAGGAACCATGTTTTAGGGTCAGTTTTTGACAAAAAAACACTTAAGGGACGTCAAAAAAAAAGTCACCTGGAAATATAATATTTAAACTTGGAATCAAACCAATTAGCTTTAAAATAACACACGGTTCTTTCTCTGTATGTTTGGATCTATTTCCTTGCCAGCGTCCATTTTTAGAATGAATAAACACTGTGTCGCTATTGTGATTGGAGGTTTCGAAGATCAAAGTCATGGGGCTAAAAAAATCTAGTTGCATGTTTACTTGCAAAGTGAAAGTTGAGCTGGATCACCTCTCAATATACAGAATTTGGATTCCAAGCCTTGAACTGCACAGTGAAAGAACTGATGACTGACAAGAGTTAAGTCCGAAAAGAAATTACCCCCATTTTATTTTTTGAGAGAGATAACGCTATTTTACTTGAGTTAACATATTGCTTTTTTTTTTTTACCATAACATGAGTTTAAATCCTTTAACTGTTGTTTGGACAAGGTCATGTTAGCAGTAAGATATTTGTGAATGTTGGTAAGAGAGAGGCTATATATTTTTACGTGCAATAGTTTTCTAAGGAGAAATTACCATAATTTAACAAAGATATTTGTTTAATCCAAGTTGTTTTTAAATAAGAACATTTCTCAGCTTTTGGATTGATTTAACCCCCAAAAATACATTTACTGTGGCTAGTTTTTCTAAGTGAATGAGGTTTGTTGTTTTGTGATTTGTCAGACCTTAATCTCTCTGAATTACTCTTTCTGATGAGGAATGATCAGCTCGTTATATTTGCTTATGAATGGACTGTTGTTATGTCAAACCTATTGGTTTGAATAGGATGTTGACTGTAACAGTGTAAGTGACTGTTTGTAGCATGATGTGTTACTAATGAGGTAGGAATGTGAGGTGGTGTGTGTTTCTGTCTTCGCACTCCGCTGTCCTTACTGAACGGTAACCATTTTGTCTGCAAAGTGGGGATGAATCATTAACATTGAGCTGTAATCAGAAATTTAATCTAGAATAATAATGTACACAGTGATTTAACGCTCGTTTTGTAAATAACAAAATGCTATGTAGATACATGAGTTGAACTATAAAATAATAATTATTGTCTCATTACCGGAGGCATAGCTCTAAGAAAGCTTGTTCAGCAAAGAACATTAGTTTGAATTAACAGCAATTGGGCCCTAGTTTTATAGGGATATTTAGTATTAAAATTGCTCTGTCGCATTCCATTTCTTGTCAAAACGTTTGCTATAGATGTGGAGTTTAGAATTGCAGTGAAATTAAAAACCATTCACCATGATGTAAACACTACTTGTACAACTCTTGAACATTATTGGATTTGCATTATTAGATGAAAAACAATATAGTTTGGAAAGTACTGGAAAACAACTAGAACATGCAAACTAGTATCTGTGTCTTTATATTGTTGAACAGTAAAACATAGTAGAGACAACTCAGCTCTGTTATGTTTTCACTTGTGATCTCGACTGATGTTCTCTATACCATTGTTGTTACTTTTCATTTGATCTCAGGTTGCTAGGCTAAATTATATATTTTCGGAAAAGCAAATACATTGCAAGTCTAGCCAAGTGTGCATTCAAATTACAATTGGGTCATCCCTTACACAGCGGGAATTGATTCTCTTTTAACAAGTTGTGCCCTTTAAAACATCAAAGTTTCACGCTGTATGGGCAAGCGATGTGATACGTTAATTCATAGAACAATACTGGATGTAGAGGATGAATTCACAGCAATGTGGGCGTGTACACGAAACACCGCTTGTCAACTAGCCCGTGTTCCAAGGGCTGCTGCAAAAGCCGTTATTTCATAAAAAAAAAAGAAAGATTTGTTTCATAGGCAAAAAGAACAGCACTAATTGCCTCTGTGGAACACCATAAGCATCTTGTCTATCCATGCTAATTCTATGGTGTGAATTTTGTGTTTTTTGTTAATACAAATTTTCGAGTGCGTCTAAATACTGTGAAGCTGCTTCCTTCATTTCTTCCTTCATAGTCACCCGTACAGATCTAAATGTATTCTGGTAAACCACTGACTGGTCTGACTCATTTGTTTCATTTGTCTGGTGTTTACCACTAGTTTGCTCAGCATTTGAACCATTGAGTGCACTGCCTTGTGCTGTAAAAAAAAGAAAAAAAAAAGAAAAAGAAAACTAGTCTTATTTTTTATTACAATGATGACAAATATGGAATATCTAACAAATAACATGTGATTGCACCTTGACAGCTTACTTGGCTGACTAACCACTTTAAATTATTGATTTCCTTATCTTTTTAACAATTCAGTTGTCCCATATCACAGGGGAATAAAATGCATAGAATTATGCAAATTTTAAATGTTTTGAATTATTATATGATGCAGTGTAAATCACGTCAACAGTGTAATCAATATTTTTTGGTCTTGTTTGTAGGCTCAGGCTCTCTAACCTTTTGATAAGTGCTGGTTGATAGTCAAATACTATTTATTTGTTCTCATAGTGTTGTGAAGAGGGTAAGACATTTATGTAAACAATGGTATTGATTCAGGAATTAAACAATGGACTACTGGATTTTGTGTGTCTGTGTGTGCACGAGTTACAGTTGTAAATTCACTACTTTGTACACTCAATAGTTACACAGTTATACAGTACTTACATTTACAATACATAGTAAAGTGATGATGATGATCATCATGTTTTGAACTTAATAATTAAATCAAACAATGCAGTTCTGAAAAATTCAATAAATATATAACACAGGTTCAATAGAGAGCTTAATTTAAATGACGTGAACACTAGGAACGTTGATGCGGGAAATTGACTAAGTACAGCAAATATGTGTGCCGTACCAAAGCAATACATTAAGCGTTGCATTATTATCTGTCCCCCGTCGAACAATTCAAAGACATGGCAGGGCTAGATATGTTAAAAACTCTGCTGTATACAGTGAATAATCTGCTACAGCAAGATAAATACAAAGCAGGACTTGCAGTTGTGAAAGGATTCAGAAATGGTGCTGTGTGAGTCTATGCACTTTCCTTTAGCTTCTAGCCAATTACTTTTGCTTTGGCTAGCGTCAGCTAACGCTAGCTGGCTTAGTACTTCTATGTCGTCGGCTAACGTTTGCTACGCTAGCTAACTAATTTGCTTGCCGCTTTTATTTAGGCCTGGGAAGGCATTAACCGGTTTGTGTGTGCCTGGGGCTTATTATTTTAACACAGCTAGTGTGGCCGTAACAGCCATAGCTACTGATGAATGTGAAGGCCTGTCAACTTGAAACAGCCCTTGGATTTTAACTTGGCTTGACCTTGCCTTACCATTTCTCATTATGTCGCCTGTCAGTCCAGTCAATAAAGTTTTATAATTTTTTTTACATTTTCTACAATTGACCAGGCATTACTTCTAATTTTCAGATATGGGGCTAAGATCAGAGCACCTCATGCCCTGGTTATGACATTTTTGTTTCGAAGTGGAAGGTAAAGATTTAACCCGCCGTTTGTGTCTGTTTACATCAGCAATGTGACAATTGAAAAAGGCCTACACATCTTGCAGTAGATGTCCAAATAAAACATGTTTACATATTGCATGTTATTTCAATATTCCATGTATTTTAGCATAGTCATATTACACGTTTGTCATTTGGAATATTCTTAAAACAAATGCACATAGGCATAAATAATTTAAATTTACATTTAACATGCACTGTCTAATATTGGCATATTTTACATATCTTATTCTGGTTACTAAGAAAAAATATTTTTTTAAAACAGTTTAAAAGGCAAGTTGAAGGCTATTGCAAAGGCCACATACACCCATTCCCGCAACCTGGCCTACTTCGTGTTCACCTACAAAGGCCTACAGGCCTTACAGGAAAGGATCCAGGGAAAGAGTCTGCAGTCTCAGTCCTTCCTTGCTGCCTGCATAGGTGGCTGGTTGGTCTTTGGAGAAAACAACAATATCAACAGCCAGGTAATTCAGACCCATAATATGACAAAATCAGCCGTAACTTGAATCACCTTTATATATGTGTGTATATGTGTGGCCTACAGATCAACATGTACCTGCTGTCCAGGATCCTGTTTGCGCTGTCTCGACTAGCCGTAGAGAAAGGCTACATTCCCCAGCCCAAACGCGACCCTTTCCCGGTGTTTGCCACTCTGGTGTGGGGCATCGTCCTGTGGCTGTTTGAGTACTACCCTCACACCCTCCAGCCTTCGCTCCAGTCCTCTATGAACTACCTGTACCATGACAGTAACGTGTGGCACGACATCTCAGACTTTCTAGTGTACAACAAACCAAGGACAGCTTCTCCTAAATGAAGTGGAGGGTGCTGGTTTGTGGACCTGTTCGGCCTCTACAGGGTTGAAAGAGATCAAGATCAAGTGCCAATAGCTGAAATTTTTATATTGTAACTAATGCTGCTGTTTTCGTTTACCACCTCAGTTATGTTATTAAATTATGATTTATTAGCCTATGTGAGTTGTGAGTGATCAAAAACTGAAAATAATTTTCTTCTAATAGAATGTGATGAAAGTGATGATTTGAGGCGAATGTTAAAGGCCTTCAATTTAAAATGTTCTGATGAATGTATCTTTTGTATATGAGTAGCCTACTACGTGTAGGCCTACATATGAAATCTTTAAAAACAATATCTTCTAACGTTGCCAATTTCCCATCATGTTTTGTTGTTTTAAACTTTTCTGCTGAAATGTAGCGCTAATTTTCAAGAAAAGTGTTGCGTCAGTCATCGCTGTTCCAAATTCCACGCAGGTTTAACAGGCTTTGAGGAATGCTCCAAAATCTGCTCACTTTTCCCTGACCTACAGTACTATTTATTCTGTACTTCGATAAAATCCTTATACATGTGGATTAATCTGATCAATGTGATTTAATCCACAACAGGTAGGCTACAGGTACAACACAAAATTAAAGTACGTTTTTAAATATGCGAGGATAAACGTTTGCCCGAAGTTGGTGTAATGTTTCGTGGCTGTTTACTTTAAAAACACTAGGTGGCGCTTTTGCATTAACTTGGATTAATAATTAATTTAATCAACTGCTTGCCATATTTAGTTTATAAATTTAGTTGTAGAATGTTGTTGCTAGAAGTTGAAATAGGTTGTTTTGCTGCAATATCCATATATATGCAATCACATTGGGTAACTATTTTAATGTCATATTTATTTAGTAGGCTAAATGTTGGAATTTACTTCTATAGTAGTCTCGCGATGCCAGACCTAAATGTTTCACTCCCTAAGGCACTTTTTCTATCGTAGATTGGCAACCGCTGTACTGACAGCTGGCCCACGCTTGTGTGTTATACACTGAGCTGCCTTACTATAATAGCGGACGTCCCTTAAGTGTCAGACTTGGGCATGTCTGTTCCCTACTCCGATACTGTCTTAGCCAGTTATAGAGATGGTTTGGTTTGCCCTACTTCATACGCCACTCAAACAGCTTCATATTTATTTTTGATGAATAAACTAGGTTAATTATGTGTCTTGCTTGGCTTAAAGTGGGCCTTGAAATGCGCCACTCTTTTAGTTATACCGGTGATGCTGAACCAAGATACGGACCAATAGGAGAACGAGAAGGAGGGGTTAGGTAGCCTACCTAGCGCAGAAAGTTGCAGAGCATCTAAAACCTGTCTTGATACGCCTGTTTCTCTGAAGTGTAAAACGATACTACCAAATTTATCGACCACTAAGGATTGGAAGGAATAGTTTAGTTTGGTAGTATTTATTAATCGTATTCAATAATGTTGGCTTGCACGGAGATGATCACAATGTGCTTGCAGTCGGCAAAACAGAAGCATCTTTGTGCTCAGCTGCAGCAGCAGCCGCTGCATAACCCTGACCATGGACTTCCAATCTTTCATGATGTAAGTGTATTATCTTTATAGATAATTTTAAATATTAATAACTTGTCTTTCTAAATTGTTTGTGCTGTAGCTTATATGCGGCCTAAGAGGAAAGAAAATACTAAGTGCATGTTTATCAAATTGATTGATTATCGCGATATTTATTATTAGTTGCCATTGTTTGCTTCACATGATCTTCATATGATGCTTGTTTGTAGATCATTCATATTGTGCTGAATGGGTTCGGTGCAAGATAAGTTTATTGAAGGCTGTTGAAGATATTAATTGAATAAGTGTAAACTGGGTTTCGTTGGGTTCGGTTATGTGTGTTGTGTGCGTGTGCGCGCGTGAGCGCAGGAGAACTGAAGCGCAGCAGCTGCTACCCCTGCATGATAAAGTAAGCTCTCATAGCCGGGGAGAGATTGGACTGCTGGGGGGCACTGTCCCCGCCCCTCTCTCTCTCTCTCTCTCTCTCTCTCTCTCTCTCTCTCTCTCTCTCTCTCTCTCTCTCTCTCTCTCTCTCTCTCTCTCTCTCTCTCTCTCTCTCTCTCTCTCTCTCTCTCTCTCTCACACGCATTGCACACACTTATCAAAAAGTAAATACCATTCTTCTGCTAACCTGCCACACTGTGCACAGATATACATTTTCAAATCACGGAATAATTCAGTAATTCCAATAGTTTGTACAGAGCATATCTGTATTTAATACCATTCTGAGGCAGCACATGCATACACAAACTCTGTTGGATTGGAGATAGGCAATCTCTTTAGTTCAAAAACATAAAAAAATCTGTTGAGGGCTGAGAGATGAAATGGAATGGAGGCCGTGTTGAAACGTTATTCACCTGAGCGTTCTCTGCACAGCGCTGATACACTGAGCTACATTGATTTCTAGGGCCCTTGAGAGATTGAGATTGACAAGAGTGCTTAGCAGTAGCATCTAGATTGTTTGTGGCCCTTTTAGTTGATTGACATGAGGGGTAAGGGAGGGGGTGGGGGGGTGGGGGTGGCTTTCTTATGGAAAAGTACAGTTTTACTGGGTAATTTATCTTCATGTGTTCCCTCTACATGTAAACATTTACTTTAAAAAATTTAAAAATAAATAAAAAAGGTTTGCTGCATGATGGGTTGAAATGTGTACGAATGCAATGTGTAACTCTTCACATTCCAAGGAGACAGTCCCTACTCTGAAGTCATTTAGAAGCTTTACCTCATCATCTCACTCTATGTATTTCTTCTCTTATCAAGCCTTTCTGTCAAGATTTGACTTTTTTTCCCATTCATTTCATCCCTCTATCCTCACCCTCCTCCTTCACCCTGCCTGAGTATGTGTGCCTGAGGAGATTTAGCGACAGGATAGGCCCCCTTCCAGTCACCCAACCGTTTAAACATCTGCCATTGTGACATCAGAGCGCCATCTCCCTGGGTATGGAGCCTGACCTTTTCCCGGGTTCCTTGTAAATGATGCATCGTTGTCTCGGAACACTGGAGCCAGATGCATAGACATACAACTGAGGCCTTATTCAGACGTTCTAACCTTTCTGTAAGAAATAGTGACTTGGCATGTATTAATGGTGGTGTTTTGTCATCTGGTTTATATATTTGCCCTACGCTTAAACATTACCTGGCTGGAACTGGCTAAATAAGAAATGCATAATATGAGGCCCACCTTCAATTCAAGTGTTGAATGTGTTGGCACCTTAACACAGTATCTGCTATAATTTATGGCATATACCACTGCAGCCAAAGAGGCACAGACAGACAGACAGAGAGGACAGAGAGGACAGGGAGAAGAGGACAGACAGACAGACAGACAGACAGACAGAGAGGACAGAGCACTCACCTGACATCCACTGACTGACAGACAGACAGACGGTGGAGGTGACCAAGGCTCAGAAAATTATATCATTAAGTCTGTTGTAAAAAGATAACATAGATTTTTGAATGACAGTATATGATAAGGCTTGTATTCTTACTGCACCTGTTTTGCATGTTTATTTCAAATTTCGTCTTTGTGGGAAAATATTTGGAGTCTGTGTGTGATAGTCTCTAGTCCCTTGCTATTGTTTTTTTTTATTCATTAACGGGATTCCAATACCTCAGATTGACTTTGGGAGAATCCCTTCATGCAATGCATTGTTTTAAATATTGATTATTTTCTCTCGCTCTCTTACAGATTTTCCGCCGTGCTGACAAAAACGGTAAGCAAAACTGCTGTGTGTTGACTGAGGCTTAATTTGTCTGAGGGTGTGCTTGTGGATTTTCCATTTACTCTGACTTTATTATATTCCATACAGGCTGAGAATAGATAGATAAATAATAGGCTTTAAGCACTTCTGAAGTGACGTTTCCTCGCACACTTCACTTACTTCCTCTGCCAATTAAAATTACGTTGAGGAGGGGGATTATTGCCTTGCTTGAAAAAGAAAAAAAACAGACGACAAAGTGAATTTCTGTCACTTCAGAGTTAGTTCAGTGGATACTCAGTTGAAGCCAACGGAAGAGAGAGCATAGGCAAGACTGTGAAAAAACTGAAAAAAAATTCACAGAAAATCCCATCCATATATAAATCCATCGTGGAACTATTTCAGCTGTCTGTGCGCTGACTATAAAGGCGTGATGATGATTTAAAACGACTCCCCTTCTCATCGTTGGCTGACGTTGTTCTGAAAAATCCCCCCTAGAGGAGAATCCTTTCAATCACTCTGGGATTGGCCCGGTGAAACGTTGACGGTGTCAGAGCAAATCAAAGTGGAGTGGACAACAAATGTTCCCGCGCTGCTCTCACAGGGGGTCGTCGTAATCACTGCCTCCAGCCCACAGCCATTATGTCTAAACAGCCTCAGGGCGCCACCGTCACCAGCCTCTCCTCCAGGAGGACGAGGGGCTTTGGCTGCTCCCAGTGAAAAATAGTACCCGCCACTGCTGCACAGAAAACGGCTTTATTTCATCAACAGAGAGAGAGAGAGAGAGAGAGAGAGAGAGAGAGAGAGAGAGAGAGAGAGAGAGAGAGAGAGAGAGAGAGAGAGAGAGAGAGAGAGAGAGAGAGAGAGAGAAAGAGAGAGAGAGAGAGAGAGAGAGAGAGAGAGAGAGAGAGAGAGAGAGAGAGAGAGAGAGAGAGAGAGAGAGAGAGAGAGAGAGAGAGAAGAGAGAGAGAGAGAGAGAGAGAGAGAGAGAGAGAGAGAGAGAGGTGGAGGAGTAAGAGTGAGAGAGAGAGAGAGAGAGAGAGAGAGAGACCTTTAAGAGAGAGAGAGAGAGAGAGAGAGAGAGAGAGAGAGAGAGAGAGAGAGAGAGAGATTGTCTAAAGAAATGGTTTCTTTTTGTTCAGGCACAAGAGAGAGAGAGAGAGAGAGAGAGAGAGAGAGAGAGAGAGAGAGAGAGAGAGAGAGAGAGAGAGAGAGAGAGAGAGAGAGAGAGAGAGAGAGAGCAGAGAAAGAGTCAATCTCGCCTAAATTGGTACCACGGGCCAACAGCATAGACACAGACTGAGAATAAGAGAGAGAAACTACAGTTATGTTAGTATGTAGGCTAAACACAACATCATTCTGTAACCATCTGTACAGACTGGCCCTGCGTCCACACTGTGAAAGTAGAGCACCACTGCTAGGAATACGCTGCTTGCACCAGTGCTGGTTCGGCCCAGTCTCTTTGTCATAAAGGTTTCACCATAGAGACACTGTACTCTCCCTCTATGTACGCCAGTATGTAGCACCGTGGGACATACTCAGATCTCAGACCTTTGCGTTATCTTTGCATTCACCAACTGAAGATGACTTTTGAGCCATGGGAATAGTGTATGACCCACTTTAGTTTTTCGTCCCATTTACTTTACATCCTCCAGTCACTCACTCTCCTGTTGTTTACTTGTTGTTAAGTCTGCTACAGTGTGTGGCCTGTGTTCACCTTGCCATGATACTCCTCTAACATCAGAACCTACAGCGTCTGTCGTTACAGGGGGGAGGGGCTATTTGGCTACCCGGCACAGCCTGCATACGTTTCATTCATCATTGTGATGGCCCTGCTATTTCAAACGTAAATTCTTCACTTCAAGGCTGAAGCGTTCCCTGAAGCTGAGTGGATGCGCGCTTCCTGTACGTTTCTCTCTTTCCCTTCTGTCTGTTGTGTTTTCTTCTCTGGTGATATGCCATGTATTATTCACTGGAGCAGGGGTGCACACAGGATATTTCAAAGTGCTGGACTTATGTTGCTGGGTCAGGCGAAGACATCATTGTATGAACGATAGTGCTGGTATTAATTGCACGTTAAGTTGGTTAGCTGTCCCAGTAGTCAGCGTATGTTACACCTGATTCTGTCTGTATTAGTACCTCTAACCAAGCAGGAGCCAGGCCTCTATTACAGGTGACTGTCACTCATCTTGTCGCTCCCTATTCCCTCGTCACACACACACACACACACACACACACACACACACACACACACTCGTTCTGGACTGCTTCCCTAGGAGAATGCTATGCTGGTAGCTTCTGACACTGCTGGACAGTTCTGTTTTCAGCCCAGCTCCCCTGTCCAATGGGCCGCTGGATGGGTAGGTGATTGATTCTGATTGGAGGACAGAAAGAGAGGCAAAGGATATACTTAGAGACCAAAGTCCCCTGGGTGGGAAAGTTTGTTTTTGACAAAGTGATTATTTTGGAGGTTAAATTATTAATGCAATGCACAGTTAGCTTGTGCTTGGTTAAGATAGAGCAGGAAACATCGCGTACGCCTGTGGAATGTTTTTAAAACGAGGCGCTGAAATAAAACCCGCATTCCCACTCAGACTGTCTCGATGCCAGGTATTTAAACAGCCTCTGATCCTGATGCACTGCCAAGGTGCTTAGCTCAGGTCCCAGAGGCCTTAACTCCACTAAAGGGCTAAGCTGTGCATGTCGGCAGCAGGGCCAACTCAACACGCCAACGAGTTCAGAGTGGATAGCAGCAAGTAGCAGTTCAATTGTTTTATATAACGCCGTCGACAAATCACAGCTGAGTCCACAAGATGTGGAAAGAGATTCCCTTTTTTTGTTTATTGTTTTTGGTTTGAAGTTAATAAATTGGTAAATCTGCAACCGGCATAGTCAAAATACAACTACAGGACACACCGAGTGTGCTGTCTGAGCAGCAGGCTGGTTCATAGCGTGACTGTGACCAACCTTTTGCAGTATTAAACATCTTAAATGAGCAAATTACTAGGCCAGGGCAATCTGTTCTCCAAGCCCGGTCCTCTTCCTTTAAATAAAAATAAATATATATACTGTATATCTAAAGAAGACAGAACAGTCAGAGAAGAGAGTCACGACACCGCAGTGGCCATTATTGGCTGGTCCCAGACCAGAGCACGGCTTCCATTCTTGTCTCTGCTGGTGGCAGGCCTCCAGCTGAGGGCGGCGGTCTCCTCGTAACACACTCCTCTCTCATGAATATGAACTCAAATACTGTGACAAACTGTTGACTTTGATGATGAAATGATATAAGAGTGGCTACATGACATTTATGTTTTACTGAGTTATTTCTCAGTGGTAATTCTATCCCCTGTCTGTTCTTTAAGCAATTACATTCCTGTACCATCTGGCCATGATGACATCAGCTATAGCGACGTCACAGTCAGACTTTCAAACAGTGTGTGTTGGTTGTGTGACTGGCTTCTTACACCTCAAACAAGACCTCGGCTGTGGTGCCCCCTGACTCCAAGAGCTAGAAGGAAAACGTTTATTTATCAATATGTTTGTTTTTCAAAACTCTAACAATGACCCCACTTAAATTGTCTGACAGGCTACAATGTCTCTGAAATAAAAGCCTAAAGCCTTTTTTTTAATTGTCCTTTTCGTTGAGAGGAGGCAGTGTCAACGAGAGCACTGCCCTGGTGTCAGCCAGTGAATTACACATTCACATCAGGGATAGGGATTCAGAGGTGCTAGAGAACCCTAGCTAAACATATGGTGTTCAAACTCTGCCCTTGGATTGTGAGACACTGCGGAACCAGCCAGCTGGAACTCTGGGGCCTGTGGAATAATCCTGCTGAGAGGTTACCTTGTCTCTGGCAGTAAGAACTCTGGGGCATGTGGAATAATCCTGCTGAGAGGTTACCTTGTCTCTGGCAGTAAGAACTCTGGGGCATGTGGAATAATCCTGCTGAGAGGTTACCATGTCTCTGGCAGTAAGAACTCTGGGGCCTGTGGAATAATCCTGCTGAGAGGTTACCTTGTCTCTGGCAGTAAGAACTCTCTGTGGAAAATCCTGCTGACAGGTGACCTTGTCTCTGGCAGTAAGAACTCTGGGGCATGTGGAATAATCCTGCTGAGAGGTTACCTTGTCTCTGGCAGTAAGAACTCTGGGGCATGTGGAATAATCCTTCTGAGAGGTTACCTTGTCTCTGGCAGTAAGAACTCTGGGGCCTGTGGAATAATCCTGCTGAGAGGTTACCTTGTCTCTGGCAGTAAGAACTCTGGGGCATGTGGAATAATCCTGCTGAGAGGTTACCTTGTCTCTGGCAGTAAGAACTCTGGGGCATGTGGAATAATCCTGCTGAGAGGTTACCTTGTCTCTGGCAGTAAGAACTCTGGGGCATGTGGAATAATCCTGCTGAGGTTACCTTGTCTCTGGCAGTAAGAACTCTGGGGCCTGTGGAATAATCCTGCTGAGAGGTTACCTTGTCTCTGGCAGTAAGAACTCTGGGGCCTGTGGAATAATCCTGCTGAGAGGTTACCTTGTCTCTGGCAGTAAGAACTCTGGGGCATGTGGAATAATCCTGCTGAGAGGTTACCTTGTCTCTGGCAGTAAGAACTCTGGGGCATGTGGAATAATCCTGCTGAGAGGTTACCTTGTCTCTGGCAGTAAGAACTCTGGGGCCTGTGGAATAATCCTGCTGAGAGGTTACCTTGTCTCTGGCAGTAAGAACTCTGGGGCATGAGGAATAATCCTGCTGAGAGGTTACCTTGTCTCTGGCAGTAAGAACTCTCTGGCATGTGGAATAATCCTGCTGAGAGGTTACCTTGTCTCTGGCAGTAAGAACTCTGGGGCATGTGGAATAATCCTGCTGAGAGGTTACCTTGTCTCTGGCAGTAAGAACTCTGGGGCATGTGGAATAATCCTGCTGAGAGGTTACCTTGTCTCTGGCAGTAAGAACTCTGGGGCATGTGGAATAATCCTGCTGAGAGGTTACCTTGTCTCTGGCAGTAAGAAGTTGGCACCTGTGTTGTTTCCAGGCAGCTTTGCTGAATGCATCTCGGAGGTAGTCGGTTTATTTTGGACAGCGTTTACCATTTTTTCCTCAGTGTAAAATGACAGGTGAGACTTCCAGCCAAACTGAACAGAAATGTGATGACGACAACTCCCTTCTGTCTATCAGAACGTATTGAAGGCTCGCTCTGCCTGCTAGCTAGCCTGTTTGCCTCTGCTTCCACCTGCCAGACTGACAACGGCTTTTTTCATTTGTTCCCTCTGCAGCCCACCTGCCTACCTGCCTGCCTGCCTGCCTGTGTGTGTGTCTTTCCTTTAGTGTGTGTGTGTGTGTGTCTGAACAGGCATTTGCTGATGACCTTGTAATCCCGTCTTTGATATTCCAGTGCGCTCTCTATTCTCCAGTGTGTCTGTTTATGAGTGCCTCACAGTGTGTCTGTTTATGAGTGCCTCACAATGTGCCAAGGATATAGCTGTATTAAAGCTCCGTGATGGACATGTGTCTTACTGGGAGAGTTCTGTGCTGCCTGAGAGGAAGGGCAGGGGAAACTAGTAGATATGTTTGTGTGCTTTCATTTGAATACACGTGGATTTTTTCCTAATTATTGCTCCGCCTGATATTATCCCCACTGAATATTTTCTCTCCACATTTTGACTTTCAAATGCCCACTCTTGCACTGTCTACATGTGTGTGTGTGTGTGTGTGTGTGTGTGTTTTGTATGACAAACATCAGACTGACAGTAGGAAGTTGCATGGAGTGGAAATGCGACAGCAAAGCTATATATATCTATATGTGGATGTTGTCTGTGTTACTGAGAGATGATTAGCTGTGATCCCTGTCTGTTTCATACGATGGTGAGCTGTCTGGTGTGTGTGTGAGTGTGCGTGCGTGTGTGTGTTACTGTGATGATGATGAACAGCATTTCCTGTTTGTGCCAGGTGATGGTAAGCTGTTGTTTGTGTGTGTCACTGTGAAGATGATGATGATGATGATGATGATGAACAACGTTGCCCGTCTGTTTCAGACGATGGTAAGCTGACGTTTGAGGAGTTCAACGCTTACTTTGCTGACGGGATCCTGACCACTGAAGAACTTCAGGAACTCTTCTTCTCCATAGATGGACGACAGAACAAGTACGTCCTGTTTTCTCTGGGGGTTCATTAGTATTCAACCAATTCATATTTATTCACACTCAATTTCACTGAACAATGGTGAAGCGGGACTGTTAACTGTATGGTAATAGGAAGAACTGAACTGGAACAGTGCTTTGTTTTGTGATCGTGATTATCGTTCAACACAAGTTTGTTAGCCACAGTCATCAACAGGCACATGACTGGAGTTATTTACTGGGTTCTGTATGTGTATTTATTCTTTAAAGGATGTGGAATATACAGATCAGAAGTGTATTCTTCTGAAACGGAGGTTACTTATGGATAAATCAGAATGGGGTTTGTAACTTTGTGATGTTATTCTGAGAGGCTGGACAGAGAGGCTACACTCTACTCCTGCTGTAGATGAATATAACGACCGGAGCACACCATTGCTTTGTAGTGGTGTGTTAAGCAGACTGTAAATCCTTTACTTCCCCCCCTAAAAATATTTGAGATGGAATTCCACAACGCCCACCGTCAGGGGCATGGAGCGGCACACTCGATTTGTTCCATTATCTTGTGAGCCTTTGAAATAGAGCGGATGAGGAGGGAGGGGGGGGGGGTCACATGATAAACATGACATCGTGTCTCAGTGTGCGCAGGATAAATCACCTCTTCCTCATCTGAGTCTTCAGTCCTAGTCAAAGACCTCAGCTTGGGCAGTCGTTTTCAAAATGGGGCTTTTGCAATTGAGTGCAAGTGGCCTAAAAATGGCCTGGCTCTCCTCTGGCCGTGACAATGGAGGGCTCTCTAACAGACCCCCTTCATAACCTCCTACACAAACTGCAATCAGGAGAAATCAGCCTGGAGGTAATTGCTGCTTCCATAGAGGCAGCCAGACGGGGATATTGTGTGTCATCGTGAGAGCTAACTCACTCTAACTCTGGTCCTCTGAGGCTGGGGACTGTTGAGGGTGTAAAATGGTGGCTGGATATGTTTTTGTGGTGTTTTTTTTTATTTTCTCGCTGTCACTTGGCTTCATTGATCCTTTTAGAGTGGAGTCTGTTGACTTCCTCTGTTTTAAGAACATAATTATAATAATAACAACAAAAATGTTTTTGGCAATAAACATTAAAGCGAGGCTTATCAGGTACAGTACATGAAACTGTCTGTTAAGTCACAACAGCTCAGGCACACCACAGAAAGTGTCTTTAAAAAGCAGCGTTTGTCATAAGTATTAGCTGGAATGACAGGTTGAAAGCATGGGCGCTGCACTAGCTCTCCTGTGAAATGATTCATTTGTGATGGTTAGTCATAGGCCTCATTCTACAGTCAAAAGCCGGCTGTAGGAACACCATTTGACAAACAGCTGTACCTCAAGTGGTTTTATTGAGGCAGATCACTAAGACTGAGCATAATTTCTGTGAAGTCGTGTGAAAAAGAAAAAAAAACTGAAATTTGTCTTTGATTTTATTTTGACTGAGGGAAGCAGGAGTTAAATAATAAATTAATACATTTGATTGCACGCTGTTCCCACAGACTGTTTGAATTCCTCTTCCACAGAACATAATTAATTTATTTGGTGCTAATGGCAATTTGATTAGAGAAGGTAAAGTAAAGGTGTTGATGTTGTTGTGGTATCTTCATTAAAAAGATGCAAGGGATCTTTTTTCAACAAAAAAACATTCGAGTCCCATTTTCACATGGATCCATTACCCCATCGAGCAACGAAATCAACACCGCCAGGCAAACACTTCTTCTCCATATTCCTGACTCTATTAACTTTTATATTCTCTTTTCCTTTTGCCTCCCGCCTTTGGATGTAGTAACCTTGACACTGACAAGCTATCAGGTGAGTGGGAGCGGGTCTGTTTTTAATGGAGCCTTTTCTTTAATCAGACCGCTGTCTCCTTCCATCTCTGCTCTTTTATTCACTTCTTTAATAAAAGGCCATATATATATATATATATATATATATATATGTGTATATATACATACATACATATTTTACATATTTTATATATATATATATATAAAAAGAAGTGAGACGCTATGAACTTTTGACAGGTAACACACACATATATATATACTGTATATATGTATATGCGTGTGTGTGTGTGTGTGTGTTACCTGTCAAAAGTTCATAGCGTGACTGCTCTCCGTGCTAATCTTTTGCAGTATTAAAGTACTTTTAATTCTATGCCTGGGCAATCTGTTCTCCTACTACCTTCATTGACTTCAATGGGAAAGGGTGTCAAAACCTTTCACTGGTACTGTTTACAGTGTCATATATACATATAGGTCCATGAAGACAAACTTTGTTTTTTTTAATCAGTGTGATATGAGTAGATCTTATACACATTATAAACATGACATTTTTATGGACCACCCTAATATTCATATTTTTTATTCCATTTTGTGGGACCCCCAGCCCCTGAGACGTCCTGTAGTTCAATCACTGGTTCAAACTGTGTGCTTTTTTCTTCATCGTCATCATCATCATCATCCTCATCGTCTTCATCTATGGCCCATCTACAGATATTTGTTTTAGCCGATGTAACAGTTCAACAGATAGAAGGCACTGAGATAGAATATAGGTCTGTATTTTTTTATTTTTGGCAGAGTTATTAGAGTGAATGAAAGATGGCCTGAATAGTGATGAAGTCCACTCCAAGGCTTCCGAGAATAAACCCAACTTCATTATTTATTGAATGGCCATAGCATCAGGGCGGACTTGACGTCAAGGAAAGTTGGATATCTCTCAGCACCCAAAGTAGCTCCCTGTCTTTTCTATCCTGGATGAAGTCCATTACACATCAATCTCCTCACATCACTCAAACTCCCAGGGCAGCTCTGGGCATCCCACAGTGAGTGGTGGAATTTAAAATGCACTAAACTTATATGGCGCTTTTCCTTATGTGGCTACTGAAGATAATACCTACACATTGCAGCGTGATTTCTTTTTCCGTTTTTAGTTGCTTTAGCAAAAGTTCTTTCCCAGGGAGAGTTGGGTTGCTGTTTTCCACTTTAAAGTTTGCCAAAACAACAACAAATCATAGTCAAGGGTAGACTTTCATTCAAGGTCGAACCCTCAGACTTATTTTTGTCATAATCTTGTCATTATGCAACTAATTAATTCAACCGTTCTTTTTTTATATCAAAAAGTTATTTCAAGTGGTTAGACGTTGAATAGCAATTAATGACCTAAAATGAGAAATGAGAAATTTGAGAGTGATTTGTAATATATACCGAGATATTGACTGTGTTGTTTTGGGTTTCTTTGTCAGATTATTTCTCTCAGCACCTTGGCGAGTACATGAACGTTCTCTCCGCTCTGGAGACGCTGAACGTTGCCATCCTGAAAGCCATGGACAAAACCAAGGAGGTAAGATTAGCTGCTAGCTGCTAGCTTGCGTCTTTCACCTTCGATTCTTCAGAGGTTTAGCTGCTCTCATCTACTGTTCTTCCTTGTGTCGTGTTTTGGAAGGTTATATAGATCCCCATCAACTGAATTCCCATTGCCAAGCAGTGCAGACTAGAATTATCAGGTTACTTTAAAAGTGTCTTCTCATTGTCAATGTCCAATAATTTCGTCGAACGTTCTTTCGGCAACACTTTCTTAATCACAAATTTCGAAATCGTTTTAAGAGTTGCAGCTGTGGGTGCTGCTGGATCAGGCAAAAAAAGTAGTAGAGCCCTTTGTTAGAGAGAGCATGCGTCCTCCCCCCTTGACAGTCCAAGGGCCATCTTAAGGCTTGTCTCTTTGGGGTGGGGGAGGGGGGGTATGCTTGGTAACGCTACAGCACACCCACAGCCAACCACAGAACATAGTGACTCCTGCTGATTCATTGCTTGGGGGGGGGGGGGGGGGGGGGGCTTTTCTCTCTCTGATCTCTCTGCACTTTGTTGGAGTCAATGCTGTGGACGGCCAGGTAAAAACTGATGAGTCAAACCACAGTATGGTGGGGAGTTGGGAATCTGCAGCACAGCAGATCTGTACTCCTTACTTCTATAATAGTTTTTTGTTCTCTCCTTGACACGACAGACGTAAGGCTGAGACATATTTTTGTTTGGCTAGGTAGTAATGAGGGCGCTAAGCGCACCAGTTCTGTTTGGTCCTTGAAGGAAGTTGCAAGTCAGCATATTGGAATGCAGCAAATCCAAAAAGAAAGAGACTTTACAACCAGGTGCAATTGTTTCTCACAACGCAAGTTAATAGTCAAGTTTTTGTGCTCAACTTCAGTTGTTTTGTAGCTAATTCATCACGTAACAGAAAGGTACTTAGTTATTGATTGGGGGTGTAAATATTAATAGTAACGTTTAATATTGGCTGGTCATATCTTGTACTTCCTCTTTAGGTCAACATGATAGCATTTTAAATTATAATTAACCAAAAAGACAAGCAGAAAGAAATAGAATTGCAGCAGTCTGACTTAAACACAAAAAGTAAAAAGTGCTGCGTACTTTGATTAAACAAAAATCGATTTCAAAGCATGAATACGTTTTTCATTCAAACATGTGTTGGTGTTTCTGTTTCTCTCCATTGCATCGTGTACTGCGGTGGGACCATGGGCCGTGTGTGTTTTCCTCTAATGCAGTAGGCTGGAGCTAAAGAGCCACAATTTTCATGAAAGCAGCTTCAGACAGCGATAGGCTGGACCCAGTGAGGCATACAGTATGTATGTGAGAATGAAGTTAAGAGATCCACCTTATACAAGAGGGAGAAGGGCTGAATAATTATGCACTTATACTGTAATGGGAGCTGCCAAGGCTCCGCTAGGAGAGGAGAAATCCACAGACACATGGGCTGCCGAATGGTTAGAAGCTGTGGCCTGTCACAGCTGTCAGTACGGGTGTACTGGACTACAAGTACCATGATGCTTATCTGTGACAGTGGCTGTCACCTCTAGGTTTTTGACAGAGAGCAGTTCCACTCTCACTTCATTAGGACTGCAGAGAGGGAATGTTTAATTATAGCCTAACTAGGGGAAGGTATTATATATCTGCAATTATAAAACCCTGTGTCTGCTGTGTCTGCTTGCTCTTTGAAGTCTGTTGACGAACAACTAGCAATTAAGTCCACTGATTAAGTAAATTGTTCACACACATACACACACACACACACACACACACATATAAAGATGAAAATTTTGTCACATGTACATGTCATAGGAACGTTGTGCAGTGAAATGGTTTTGCACAAAAACGTATGTGGTGATGTGCATCACAAAAACAAAGCCCTCTACTCTCCTCTCTTCTCCTCTCCTCTCCTCTACTCTCCTCTCCTCTCCTCTCCTCAGGAGTACCAGGGCTCCAGCGTGCTGGGCCAGTTTGTGACTCGCTTCATGCTGAGGGAGACCTCCAGCCAGCTGATGTCCCTCCAGAGGTCCCTGCAGTGTGCAATGGAGGCTGTGGAGGAGCAGAGCAGCCCCCAACCGTCAGTATACATACTCTAGTATACATACGTTACACACTCTAGTATACATGCCATCAGTATGCATACTCTAGTATACATGCCATCAGTATGCATACTCTAGTATACATACATTCTTATACGTACCGTAGTATACATACATTACATACTGTAGTATACATGCTCTAGTATACATACTGTAGTAAACATATTGTAGTACACATACATAACATACTATAGGATGCATAGATTATTATACATACTGTAGTATACACACCGTCAGTAAACATACTATAGGATACATTCTATAGTATACATACTGTAGTATACATACTGTAGTATAACAGTGACCCATACATACTGTAGTGTACATACTGTAGTATAACAGTGACACATACATACTGTAGTATACATACTGTAGTATTACAGTGACCCATACATACTTAAGTGTACATACTGTAGTAACATACTGTTGTGTAACAGTGACCCATACATACTGTAGTGTACATGCTGTAGTTGTTACGTCTCTCAGAGAGCTGCAGAACTGAATCCCAAGGGCAAACACTCAGACAGAGGACCGGAGAGTTAGGGGTCAAAACAACAGTTTATTTTTATCCCAGGCGGGTTCTGAATGGGTTGGACTCTGGCAGGTTGGACAGGAGGGGAGGAGATTTGAGAAAGGGGTCCGAGGAGATCCAGGCACAAGCAACGGAGAACAGCGGGGCGGGATACAAGAGATGGCTGGACGTTGCAGGTAACAGGCTGGAAACAGGTCCTGGCACAGGAGATAACAATGGTAAGTATCGGTAATAATTCCAAAAGTAAATATCATAGGAAGTACCAACAGGATTAGGCCGTAGCGTGTTACCACACAAAGTAGTCTGACGAACTGGCGATGAGTGGGAGAGATGACCGGGTTTATATACTGCCTCAGGTGTGTAGTTGATTGGGATGAAATAGGTTGCAGCTGTGGAGGAGTAATGGCATGAAGGAAGGGCAGCCCTGCCCAGCCAAGGAGCACACAGAGAAAAACACAGACAGACACAACAAATCCTAACAGTACCCCCCCCCTAACGGGAGCCCCTCGGCGACCCACCAGGCTTGTCCGGATGGGTGTGGAAGTATCAGGACCGGATCCAGCACCCGAGAACGCGGAACCCAAGAAGCTCCTCCGGACCATACCCCTCCCAGTCCACCAAATACTGGAGACCCCTGCCCCTGCGCCGTACATCCATCAGGCGATGAACCGTGTAGGCCGGCTGGTCAGCAACGAGCCGGGGGGGTGGCGGGGGAACGGCCGGAGGGCTCAATGGACTGGTGATGACAGGCTTGATTTCCGAGACATGAAAGGTGGGATGAACCTTCATGGTACTGGGGAGTCTGAGACGAACGGCAGAGGGGTTGATAATGCGGTCAACAGTGGGGACCAATGAAGCGCGGGGCAAGTTTCTTGGATTCAACGCGGAGAGGAATGTTCTGGCCGAGAGCCACACCGAGTCACCTGGGGAGTAGGCGGGTGCAGCACGTCTCCGGCGATGTTCGTTGTGTCCGAGCAGAGCCCGGATGAGAGCCGAGCGGGTGTCGGCCCAAACTTGCGGCATCGGCGGACATGGAGCTGGACCGAAGGAACTGCCACCTCTAACTCTTCCTCTGGAAAAAGGGGGGCTGGAAACCAGAGAAACCTCAAATGGAGAGAGACCCGTAGCAGAGCTGGTGAGGGAGTTATGGGAGTACTCGACCCAGGAAAGGTGAGAACTCCAGGTAGTAGGGTTTCTGAGATCCAGTTTGGTGAATATGGTAGCACCTTGAAAAGATTCAACCGCTGAACTGAGGAGTGGTAGAGGATACTTATTTTTAACAGTGATGTTGTTTAGGCCTTGGTAGTCTATGCATGGCCTGAGTTTTATCCTTCTTCCCCACAAAAAAGAAACCCGCACCAAGAGGGGAAGAGGATGGGCGTATAATACCAGCAGCCAGCAGTCGTTGATATAGCTCCATGGTTTCTCTCTGGTCTGGACAGGTTGTAGAGGCGGCTACTAGGCAATGGTGCTCCGGGTAGAATGTCAATGGCACAATCATAGGGTCGATGGGGAGGCAGAGACAGGGCTTTATCCTTACTGAAACCTCTTTGAGGTCGTGGTAGACTTCAGGAACTTCAGACAGGTGGTGTAGGACGGGAAACAGGAGACACAGCAGAGCGCAGACAGTTACTGACAAAAGGAACTCCAGCCAATAATCCTACTGACTTCCAGTCTATGTGAGGGTTGTGGAGGCGTAACCAGGGATATCCAAGCACAAGGGGTGTAGTTAGGGCAGTTATGATTTTGAAGTGAATACGCTCGTGATGGTTCCCAGAGATGACTACCTCAGTGCTGGTTTGTTCGGTTACCTTGGTAATGATGTTGCCGTTGAGGGAGTAAGCAGTCCGGGGTTTCTCCAACAGCTCAAGGGAGAGACCTAGTTGTAATCCCAGGTCTCGGTCCATAAAATTGTCTTCGGCCCCGGAATCAATAAGAGCTTGGAGGGGAAAATTAGCAGAACTCAAACAGACATTAGCCGTCACCATCATTCGGTTAACTGTGGAAAGCTGGAGGGGAATGTCTTGTGGCTGTCAGTACCCCCACACCTACTGACGAGCACTTGCGTTTGGGCGCCTAGGACAGTTGGAAAGGTAGTGTCCACTATAGCCACAGTGTAGTATGACAGTGACGCTCATCGGGGGGACAGTTTTGCTCGGCCGAGCTGCATAGTTCCTGCCCAGACGAGGATGAAAACCCTTGTGGTGGGGTATAGATCCGGAGTTCTGGAAAAAATGAAGAGCTGAAACGGGTGAGGGCATAACCGAACACAACGGTGGGGAGTGTTTAGCCCTTTCAGCCCGTCTCTCTCTCATCCGACTGTCCAGTCGTGAGGTTAGGGTGATGAGGCTCTGGAGATTATCAGGCTCATCTCTAGTAGCAAGCTCATCTTTCAGTGGGTCCCTCAACCCTCTCATGAACACTGCTGTTAACGCCTTCTCATTCCACTGGACCTCCGCTGCAAGAGTCCTAAACTCAATAGCATAGTCTGCTACGGTCCGAGGTCCCTGCTGGAGACTAAGTAGGCGATTAGCAGTCCCCGCATAATTAGGAAAGTCAAACACATCGCAGATGCTGAAAAATCCTCAAACCGGATGGTGTTATATCACATCGTGACCAAGCTAATGCCCTGCCTCGGAGCAAACTTAACATATAGTTGATCTTGGTGGCGTCCGAGGCTGTAGGGCGTTGGCGGAAAACTTTCCGACATTGAAAAATGAATCCCCATTTCTCTACCTCTCCGTGAAACGGCTCGGGGTCGGCGATTGGGAAGTCCTGGCATGGAGTTGGTCCAGGAACGGGATTTCTGGCAGAAGGAGAGGAAGAGAAGGAAGAGACCAAGGTGGAAACCTGTAGCCAAATCAGACACCTGCTGAGCCATAGCCCGGTTACTGTCCATTAAACGCTGAAGGAGTTGGTGATGCTGGCCCAGCAATGAGCCTTGACTGGTGATGGCGTGCTGGATCGACACGGAGTCCATGCTGCGGGATTAGCTTTGGCCAGTTCGTACTGTTACGTCTCTCAGAGCTGTAGAACTGAATCCCAAGGGCAAACCCAGACAGAGGACCGGAGAGTTAGGGGTCAAAACAACAGTTTATTTTGTATCCCAGGCGGGTTCCGAATGGGTTGGACTCTGGCAGGTTGGACAGGAGGGGATGAGATTTGAGAAAGGGGTCCGAGGAGATCCAGGCACAAGCAAACGGAGAACAGCGGGGCGGGAGAGACAAGAGATGGCTGGACGTGGCTGGCAGGTAACAGGCTGGAAACAGGTCCTGGCACAGGAGATACAATGGTAAGTATCGGTAATAATTCCAAAAAGTAAATATCTAGGAAGTACCAACAGGATTAGGCCGTAGCGTGTTACCACACAAGTAGTCTACGAACTGGCGATGAGTGGGAGAGATGACCGGGTTTATATACTGACCCCTCAGGTGTGTAGTTGATTGGGACAGTTGCAGCTGTGGAGGAGTAATGGCATGAAGGAAGGGCAGCCCTGCCCAGCCAAGGAGCACACAGAGAAAAACACAGACAGACACAACAAATCCTAACAGTAGTATACATATTGTTGTATACCAGTGACCCATACATACTGTAGTGTACATGCTGTAGTATGACAGTGACCCATACATACTGTAGTGTACATGCTGTAGTATGACAGTGACCCATACATACTGTAGTGTACATACTGTAGTATAACAGTGACCCATACATACTGTAGTATACATG
>JAPMUY010003680.1:97500-106912 GCA_026901105.3 Galaxias olidus
GGTAACCCTAACCCCAACCCCAACCCTAACCCTAACCCTAATCCTAACCCATCCTCACCACAGGTAACCCTAACCCTAACCCCAACCCTAACCCTAACCCATCCTCACCACAGGTAACCCTAACCCCAACCCTAACCCTAACCCATCCTCACTACAGGTAACCCTAACCCCAACTCTTACCCTAACCCTAACCCCAACCCTAACCGCAACCCCAACCCTAACCCTAACCCCAACCCTAACCCATCCTCACCACAGATAACCCTAACCCTAACCCATCCTCACCACAGGTAACCCTAACCCTAACCCATCCTCACCACAGGTAACCCCAACCCTAACCCCAACCCCAACCCTAACCCTAACCCATCCTCACCACAGGTAACACTAACCCTAACCCAACCCTAACCCTAACCCTAACCCATCCTCACCACAGGTAACCCCAACCCAACCCTAACCCTATACCCTAACCCTAACCCCAACCCTAACCCATCCTCACCACAGGTAACCCTAACCCTAACCCAACCCTAACCCTATACCCTAAACCTAACCCTAACCCTCACCACAGGTAACCCCAACCATAACCTTAACCCTAACCCTAACCCTAAAACCCTAACCCTAACCCTAACCCCCCAGCAACGCCTCCCCTGGGATCCCCACCACAGGTAACCCTAACCCTAACCCCAACCCCAACCCTAACCCTAACCCTAAAACCTAGCGACCCCTCCCCCGGCATCCTCACCACAGGTAACCCTAACGCTAACCCTAACCCTAAGCCTCACCACAGGTAACCCTAACCCTAACCCTCACCACAGGTAACCCTAACCCTAACCCTAACCCATCTTCACCACAGGTAACCCTAACCCTCCCCCGGCATCCTCACCACAGGTAACGCTGGCCTCCAGGGGGCGCTGTCTAACCCTTACCCCTCCAGGGGGCGCTGTCAGAATGTCTGCTCCTTCTTGCTATTATCTCCTCTCCTTCCTGCTATACTTTTAAGCCACTTATACAGTATTTGGTGAAAAAAACTGAAGCTAAAATTTTATTTTAGAAACAAGGTGTCTTTTAATCGTATAAAAAGAGACTTGCTGCTGCCACATTTTCTCTTACAATACACAGAGCATACTGTGACTGTAATATTATTTGTGATAGCCTTTCTATTTAAAATAAAACTAAGTCAGACTAAATGGGGAAAAGCTCTACGACTGTAGTTATTCTTTCCTTCTGTTCGACTGACAGACTAATGGGTTTTTCGTCTTGCTGTTAAGTGGTTTAAGTGCTGGTCCTTTTTTTAATCTAGTGCCTCTGCAGAGAGTACAGGAAGAAAAAAAAACACAGAACTCATTTTTTGACTTCATCAAGTGAAGAATTGCTTCATTCACGTAACAGTCAATTATTTACTTCAAGTCAGATATAGATTTTCTGTAACTGAATATGATTATCAATGCTTCATAATCAGCCATATCCCGTAATATTACAGATTAATTGTAAGGTCAGTATAATGAGGACAAATAATACATTACCTAATGTTGACGCACTTTTTTTTTTATCTAACTTCATATCCAATAATAATAACCTATTTCAATAAAAATCACCTATTTCATTTAAGGACTTCATAACATTTGAAAGATAATTAATATGAACAAGACAACACAAACAAACCGTGTATGATGAAGACTATGGTGGCGCCCTGTGTGTTGTAAGGGGAAGCTGTTTGGAAAGCGAGGAAGGTGGTGGTGCTTGCACTGTGTTCTGCCTTTAGGTTGGTTAAAAGTCACCTCCACCTCAACATTGTCAACGCCAAGTCCATCATATAGGTGATACAGTAGGATGGACGGTGATAGCACCTCGTTGATCTAGGATGGGTACACTGTGTGTGGAAAATTAGGAGAACTGGCGCTTGTACGGTTTTCTGTTTAGTTTTAAAATGAGTGATGATGTGTACTCTTTCTGTCTGTCTGTGTGTGTGTGTGTGTGTGTGTGTGTGTGTGTGTGTGTGTGTGTGTGTGTGTGTGTGTGTGTGTGTGTGTGTGTGTGTGTGTGTGTGTGTGTGTGTGTGTGTGTGTGTGTGTGTGTGGGTGGGTGGGTGTGTTGTAGGAGTGAGCGTGGACAACGGGGAGAACTGGTGCTCCCAAATCAACCGACTGCAGCAGCTTCTGGACAAGCTTGAGTGTCAGGTAACACACTGTCCTCTACCACTCTGATTAGACAGAGGAAACAGTTCAGACAAAGGTCATCATCATCATCATCATCTTCATCCGCTTTGTCCGGTGTCGGGTCGCGGAGGTAGCAGTTCCAGCAGGGCATCCCAAACTTCCCTTTCCCGGGCCACATTAACCAGCTCTGACTGGGGGATTCCAAGGCGTTCCCAGGCCAGTGTGGAGATATAATCCCTCCACCTGGTCCTAGGTCTGCCACGCGGCCTCCGCCCAGCTGGACGTGCCTGGAACACCTCCCTAGGGAGGCGGCCAGGTGGCATCCTTACTAGATGCCCGAACCACCTCAACTGGCTCCTTTCTACGCAAAGAAGCAGCGGCTCTACTCCGAGTCCCTCACGAATGGCTGAACTTCTCACCCTATCCCTAAGGGAGATGCCAGCCACCCTCCGGAGGAAACAAATTTCCGCCGCTTGTATCCGCGATCTCGTTCTTTCGGTCATGACCCACCCTTCATGACCATAGGTGAGAGTAGGAACGAAGATAGACCGGTAGATTTAGAGCTTTGCCTTCTGGCTCAGCTCTCTCTTCGTCACAACGGTGCGATAAAGCGACTGCAACACCGCACCCGCTGCTCCAATTCTCCGACCCATCTCTCGTTCCATTTTCCCCTCACTCAAGAACAAGACCCCGAGATACTTGAACTCCTTCACTTGGGGTAAAGACTCATTCCCTACTTGGAGTAGACAATCCATCGGTTTCCTGCTGAGAACCATGGCCTCAGATTTGGAGGTGCTGATCCTCATCCCAGCCGCTTCACACTCGGCTGCGAAACGATCCAATGAGTGCTGCAGGTTGCAGACCGATGATGTCATCAGGACCACATCATCTGCAAAAAGCAGTGATGCAATCCTCTGCCCACCAACCCGCAGCCCCCCTCCCCGCGGCTACGCCGTGAGATCCTGTCCATGAATACCACAAACAGGATAGGTGACAAAGCGCAGCCTTGGAGGAGGCCAACCCTCATCGGAAACGAGTCCGACTTACTGCCGAAGACCCGTACACAGCTCTCGCTTTGGGAGTACAGAGATTGGATGGCCCTGAATAGAGACCCCCTCACCCCATACTCTCGCAGCACCTCCCACAGTATCTCCCGGGGAACCCGATCATACGCCTTCTCCAAATCCACAAAACACGTGTAGACCAGATTGGCATACTCCCAGGCCCCCTCAAAGATCCTCGCGAGGGTAAAAAGCTGGTCCGTTGTTCCACGACCAGGCCGGAAACCGCATTGTTCCTCCTCAATCCGAGATTCGACTATCGGTCGAACCCTCCTTTCCAGCACCCTGGAGTATACTTTCCCGGGGAGGCTGAGTAATGTGATGCCTCTGTAGTTGGCACACACTCTCCGGTCCCCCTTTTTGAACAGGGGAACCACCACCCCGGTCTGCCACTCCTTAGGTACTGTCCCCAACTTCCACGCAATGTTGATAAGACGTGTCATCCATGTGTCATCCAGACAAAGGTCATTGAGAACAAAATATACACTGTAGTACAGTCATTAATACAATTCAAACTGAACTCATCTTTGATTAAAAAGACTATTGCATACAGTATTTTTCTGATTACACTACTAATTTAACACAAACACTCTGGTAAAAGAAATTACCCATGAAAGAACTGTGTGAAAAGATGGCGTTATTCTGACTAGAATAGCTTTATATCTTACAGGCCTCCTCTCTGGTGACTGTTTGTTTTGACTTTTTATTAGGACTGGTTGCTCTAGTTTGGCTAGCGATTAAAAAAGCACCACTCGTGTCAAAACAGTTTGGCCCTCTCTCTCTCTCTCTCTCTCTCTCTCTCTCTCTCTCTCTCTCTCTCTCTCTCTTTTCCACCCCCCCCCCCCCGCTCCCTTGGGGTGCGCTGTCATTTTCACGCTCTCCTGCCCTCCCTTGTTTTTCTTCTCATCATTCTCTTCTCCACCTCTTCCTCATGCCCTGTTAACTGGCTCAACAACAACAACAACAACAACAGCCTCTTTTGTCACTTCTGAAGCAAAGACGAGGGGGGGGGGGGGGGGGGGCGGTTATGCAACTGGCCACGCGTGATCAGTACAAGTCATATCCATAGTCACTCTCCAGCAGACGAAATATTAATCTAATCAATCTGAGACCAATGACATTTCCAGTCCTCTTTAAAAAAAAAAAAAAGTGTATTTTTTTTGGGGGGGGGGGGGATTTGCTATTAACCATGCTGTAGCCATGGTAACCCGTAAATAGGTGTATTTTTTTTTGTCGTTTTCCTCATCGAGTTTTTCTCCCATTACCTCCTCTCAGAGACTGTATGCATTTGGCATAACGAGATTCACGGAATCATTACAGCCTGGAAACCATTGTTTTTATCTTTTCATTGCTTTTAACTGCAGCCTTGCAGTGGCGCTGACAGTGTGTGGTAATGTCAGTGCACAGTGAGATGTAATTAGGTTACTGTAGCAGAGGATATCTTACTCCCACTTCCTATCCACTGCACAGCCATTTCATGCTAGCTCTATTCATACCAGTCTGAGGCTAATGAATGCTAGCTGATGTGCATTTTTTGGAGGTTTGGATTTGAACTTTGTGTGTGTGTGTGTGTGTGTGTGTGTGTTTCAGAGTCCTATGTTGGAGCCGCTGAAAGAAGACACTCTAGCAAGCACTTACAAATCAGTGAGTGAACAAGTTTAGTCATAAAACACATCTGCAGTCTCATGGCAATGTCAATTTATGACAACTGAATTAGTTTATTTATTTTATTTTTTATTTGTTTATCTAAAAAATTGCTATGATCTAAAAGATATCCAAATGAACATAGGTGTTCAGCTGTTGCTTTTTTGTGTGTGAACACATCCAAGACACAATAACTTGCAATGCTATAGAAACCAATATCTTGTTTGGTGCAATAGGAGAACCCACAAAAAAGAATCCATTAGCTGTAGCTGCCAGCCTTGATGATATAAAATAAAATGGCATCTGCTTTATTTTCAATTCAACATTGACTCTGTTCATGGACATTTTTATTGATCTCAGCGCCGATCGAAGAGCTCCACTTCTATTCACAGCCCCTTCAAACACGTAGTGGCCATGTTGTCCCCCTTTTCCCTCGGTTTTCCCGCCTTTGGCTGTATCTAAATAAAGACAAACAGAAAAGTAAAAAGGCTTCACACACACACACAGACAGACAGACAGACAGACAGACAGACAGACAGACAGACAGACAGACAGACAGACAGACAGACAGACAGACACACATACAGACACACACACACTGGCAGACGCCCCTGTACCTAAGACAGGAGATGTTTGTTTGATGGACCACTTCTCGGTTTTCTCCTCCTCCTTATATCATGGCCTCGCTCCCTCTCCGGATGGCGCCCACAGAACATCCTGCTGGTTCAGAGGCAGATGGCGGTCGCCGAGGACGATCTCCCCGAGTTCCAGAAGGTTCTGAAGAGCTACAGCGACGCCACGGCAACACACAAAGACAACCTGCAGTCAGTATCTCTTTAGTGAGCGTCTTTAAACAGAGAGTAGTGACCCATGGGGGTTCCCCTTCGTGTTACGGGCCCCTGGGACACCTCCGAAGGAAACATAACGGCCTGGACATGGGCCCTTTGGAAAAGTCGTCATGTTGACAGAAATCTGTTATTAAAAAAGGAAATTAAAGCATTAATATAAATGTTTTTATTGTAGCTGTCAGAAGTCATTCTAACTTTGTTGAAATGCTTTGCTTTGCCAAATGCTTAATGAAAACTGCTACAACATCCCTCTCTCTCCTCTCTCTCTCTCTCTCTCTCTTTCTCACTCGCTATACAAATGAGGGGGGGGGGCAGCTCTGCACAAACCATGCCTCGCGTTAATGAAGCCGTTCAAAAACGTTTCTCTCTCTACCTCTCTTTCTCTCTCTACCTCTCTTTCTCTTTCTACCTCTCTTTCTCTCTCTACCTCTCTCTCTCTACCTCTCTTTCTCTCTACCTCTCTTTCTCTCTACCTCTCTCTCTCTCTCTCTCTCTCCTTGTCTTTCTCTACCTGTCTCTTTCTCTCTACCTCTCTCTCTACCTCTCTCTCTCTCCGTCTTTCTCTACCTCTCTCTACCTCTCTCTCTACCTCTCTCTCTCTCTCTCTCTCTCTCTCTCTCTCTCTCTCTCTCTCTCTCTCTCTCTCTCTCTCTCTCTCTCTCTCTCTCTCTCTCTCCCTCTCTCTCTCTCTCTCTCTCTCTTCCAGTGTATCCGTTCTGAAGCCTCCAGGGAAGATGTTCTACATTATGTATGAGTTCTGGCAGGACCGTATCTCCTGGATGAGGTGGGTATAGGGTTTCCATGTGTGTGTGTGTGTGTTTCTATGTGTGTGCGTGTGTGAGTGTGATAGACCATGATAGGCCCTGGCTCAGTCTTCCATGGAGAAGGCTTTGCCATTACTGGTGATGAGCAGATGGCCAGTCCTACGTCACTCTCACTCTCACTCTCTCACACACACACACACACACACCTTCACACAAGAATTTACCCACCCAATTCACAATGTAGCTTTTGACATCCGTGTACTGATACAAATACTTAAGCGAGCGTATTTCCACAGATAATTAAACATTATTAGTCAAGAAATTATATTTTGGCACATTTAAATTGTATTTTCCTAATTGATTAATGTGATGTGTGTCTGTGTCAGACTGCCTGTCTCACTCTCTGTGTGTCTGTGTCCACAGCTACCTTCAGCCTGACTGCCTGTCTCACTCTCTCTGTGTGTCTGTGTCCACAGCTACCTTCAGCCTGACTGCCTGTCTCACTCTCTCTCTGTGTGTCTGTGTCCACAGCTACCTTCAGTCTGACTGCCTGTCTCACTCTCTCTGTGTGTCTGTGTCCACAGCTACCTTCAGCCTGACTGCCTGTCTCACTCTCTCTCTGTGTGTCTGTGTCCACAGCTACTTTCAGCCTGACTGCCTGTCTCACTCTCTCTCTCTGTGTGTCTGTGTCCACAGCTACCTTCAGTCAGACTGCCTGTCTCTCTCTCTCTTTCTCTCTCTCCCTCTCTCTCTCTCTCTCTCTCTCTCTCTCTCTCTCTCTCTCTCTCTCTCTCTCTCTCTCTCTCTCTCTCTGTCTGTGTCCACAGCTACCTTCAGTCAGACTGCCTGTCTCTCTCTCTCTTTCTCTCTCTTGTCCCTCTCTCTCTCTCTCTCTCTCTCACTCTCTCTCTTTCTCTCTCTCTCTCTCTCACCCTCTCTCTCTCTCTGTCTGTGTCCACAGCTACCTTCAATCAGACTGCAGTAAAGACTTCCAGCGGTGTACCATTGACATGCTGGAGGATCCTGAGGTGGTGTCCACTATGCTGCTTCCAGGTAGGTGTGTGTGTGTGCATGTGTGCGTGTGTGTGTCAGTCTGTGTTAGTTGTGAATAGAGCTTTTTTACAAATATTAGTTTTTTTAGGCCTTTTTTCTTGGTTTATAAATGTTTTTTGAAAAGAAAATTGGTTTAGGAATTGTTTTCTTCCACTGTTGTGGTGGAGCCTCTCTTCATAAAGACTAGATTAGATCGTTGCTGTTCAGAAGCAGAACAAAGGGTAATCATCGAATCATCTGGTAATACGATTAGTGTTGTCAAAAGTTCAAATCACATTCCTGTCTTCTCATCTGGCCTTCTTTTATTTCTCTCCCTCTCACTCTTTCTCCCTCATATCGCTTGACCTCTTTTCTCTATCACTCTCTCACTCCATCTGTCTTTCTCTCTCGCTCCATCTCTCTCTCTCCATCTCGTTTTATCTCTTTATATATCTCCCTCTCTCTTTCTCTCTCTCTCTCTCTCTCCTTCTCCAGCCTCCTGGTGGATTATGACTAACAACTAACAACAGAACATCATGTCTATTACCACCCACACACACACACACAGACACACACACACACATACACACACACAAACACAAATACACAAACACGCACACAGACACAAACACACACACACACAAAAACACACACAGACACACACAAACACACACACAAACACACACACACACACATAAATTCACAATATACACACACTAACACGTACCCACACAAATACGCACACGGAAACCAAGAATGAAAAAGGCATCCAAGTGTTTTTGTATAAAGCTCCAGGACATTGAAGGCGGGCCCCCACCTCCTGGCAGTATCTGGGTAACGTTGGCAGCCTTGGCCTCAGAGTGATTCATCATATGCAGCAGTCTCCATCAAAGGAGGAGGACATGTAGATAGTAACACCACAGCAGATGTATAGGGCCAGACATGAAAGTGGATGTTGATTCTCTGCCTCGCTAAAGCCGATGGCGACACTTCATAAGCTTCCAGTGCTGCCGTAGGAAACAAGGCCTCCACGCTAACAGGAACCTAGATTAGCTCCCCCGCACACCCCTCCGCTGCCCAAACCTGTCTCTGCAACTACCCACCGTGCCGTGTAACTACTACGTGTTTTGAAATGACAAGTTTCATCAACTACGGAAATAAGAAGATTGTCCTAAGTCTTTTTTTTTTTTATATGCATGTTGACCAAATACGGCCGATGTCTTCTGAAATAGTTCCTTTGCATTCCAGGTCTTAGGTCCCTGTCAGTTTTCAGATTTCTTTTTTAGACCAGATCTCATGGCACACGATGAAAGGTGTGGAATGGAGAGGGTTTTTTTTCAGTGAGGGGTTTGTGGACGTTAGGGTCAACTTGACGACTTTCTGTTGTCAGGGTGTGTAGGTGGGGAGTCGCCGCTGTAGGACAGAGTCACAGCCGCTGTTTAGCTGTGTCAATGTCACAGATATGGATGTGTCAGGGCGTTAGGGTTAGAGTCAGGGTCCGGTTAGGGTCAGGGTCAGGGTTAGGGTTAGGTATGCTTCTTTGAGGCTCCACTGCAGATTTGTTTGTTAGGTCAGCATGTTGTCACGAGATTAAATATTGATTTTGGTCAATCTTATTTGTGTTTGATGTTGAATAAATATCCTCTGTACTCTATATTAAGAACTATTTATATGATTCTGTTGTGCTTTTGTGAAAACGAAAACGGCATATTTCCTCATTGATAATGTAAAGGAAATCTTAAAATCTTTAATTAAAGTCTGCTAAATACGAATTCACTTGTTTGTTTTTTTATGAAATAAATAAAAAATCAAATATAGCATTTTATGTGACACAACCTAATGAACAGATCTGAACCAACATCTCATATTAAAACAAGGATTTTCATTGTAAAAGATAAAAAAATAATAATTAT
>JAPMUY010003681.1:0-10535 GCA_026901105.3 Galaxias olidus
GAGCCTGTGCACAAGAAATAAGATTTTTTTTATATCATGATATATGAATGTGTGTCTATGTGTGTGGGTGTATGTGTGCGTGAGGTGTGTTAGTGTTTTGAGAACGTCCTTGGGCTGCTTCCTGTCCTGTGGAGTGAGATGGGAACCACCCGTCTCACGGATTGAAACCTTCTGGCAGCCTCCTTTCCTGCAGGGGGTAGGGGAATGTGTGTGTGTGTGTGTGCGGTGTATCTTCACTCTCTGGGGTAGACTGCCCTTTGAGCGGAGCGGTGGACCGGGGGATTATTCTGCCCCCTTTTTCAGGTCTGACCGTGTTTCCTCAAGGGTGCGCTCTGGCTCTTGGGCCTCAGCACACTGTGTCCAGTGGTACCAGGAGTCACCTTTCCCTTTCAGCCGGACTGCGTGGTCGGTTCTTTCCACCACCTCGTAGGGACCTGTCCACCTGGGCTCCGACCACTTTCGTTTGATGACACGCAGGAGGATCCACTTGGCCGCTGGTACTTCCATGTTGGTCCCTAACTGTGGACCCGGAAATTGTCTCCCCATCATTAGCTCGTATGGGGTGAATCCAGTGTTTTGATTCACCGCACATCGAACCGACATTAGGGCTAGAGGCAAGGCATCGACCCAATTTATCCCAGTTTCGGCTGTAATTTTTCCCAATTTTTGTTTTAGATTGGCGTTCATGCGCTCCACTCTCCCCTGGGATTGGGATTGGTAGACCGAGCCGAATTTGTTTTTTAGCCCCAACATCCCCTCGACCTGATTTAAATCTTACATTTTTTTTTTAAATGGCTCCCATTGTCTGATTGAATTTTGGTTGGGAAACCGTGTCGGGGAATATAATGATTGATGAGGCATTTAATGACAGTTTTAGCGTCTTCTTTTTTTTTTACTGGCCATGCCTCAGGCCATCCTGTGAATGAGTCAACACATACGAGCAAGTATCTAAAACCTCGTGCGCACTCTATCATATCTGTGTAGTCTATGACTACTTCTCGCCCTGGCACAGGGTCGAGGGGAAAACTTCCCATCTGTGGCTTGACTGTGGGACGCGGATTGTAATGCATACACAACTTACAGTCTTTCACATATTGTTTTTGTCATTTCTATCTAAATACGGGTGCCACCAGTGGCACAGGCTGCGATTCATTTGGACCGGACCAATATGACCTAAAATTTTTGTTAGTCTGTTCTGTCTGAGCGAGGTGAGAGTGAACAGAGCTGAATTCACATACGCAATCACTGTGTGGTTTTTTAAATGTATTGTGGATGTCGTTGTACAAGGTGGGCTGTTTTACTGATCAGTTTGGCTACCCCAGCTACATGTTGTGTGCATGGTGGGTGTCTTTTTCCATGGTGTCTAATGTGATGCTGGCGTACATCAACACCTTCCTTTCTCCCCCTTTTTCTGGAACAGGATTCCGTTGACCACGGAGCCTGTTTCAGAAACATCAAGATGGAATGGGGAGGTGTAATCGGGCAAAGCCAGATCCGTGGATTGGGTGAGGAGTTGTTTCAAGCGAATGAATGACTCTTCAGCCGCCTGAGTCCAGGTCAGAGTGGCTTTTAGTTGGCGCATGCCGTGCTCTTTCATCATAGCCCTTAAAGGGGCCGTAAGTCCAGCGTAGTTGGGAACATAATTCCGGCTGTAGCCTGTCAGCCCCAGGAAGGAGAGCATATCTCGTATTGTGAAGGGCTGAGGATAGTTCAGCAATGTGAGGGTGTCCTCAGCCTGAATTTCAATGCGGTATGATTTGCAGGAGGGGGAGAATGAAACGTCAGACAATTGCAGACAATTTGCGTTCTTTGCCAATCAGAGGCCAATAGGGCAGCTTTAACCATAGGCCCCAGCTCTTTTGCCTGGTGTGCTGGGTGCAGGGTCAAAGAAATGTGGGGAACGGACTCTTGGGACATTTTTAAACCGTTCCATCATGGAGGGGCTAAGCTCAGTGTGTGCGGCGACACCTTGTGGGCCCTCAATTAAGATTTTTGATGAGACTGGACAGGTGGTGCCTTCCAAAGACGTCTCGTATGGGAACCAATAAGCGGTGTTGTTATTGAAGTCATAATATAGGGTGAGGTGAAGGGGGTCAAGGGGTGGAACGTAAGGCTCCAACAGCATGATCCAGGGCTTCCAGGCCAAGAAAGAGGAAAGCAGCCCTCCACCCGCTGGAGGCTCAGGCTCCACTAGTCCTCCACCTCTACCTACCCCAGCGGAGCACGGCAATACTTGTCCATCAGGCAGGGTGACACGCAGACCTGTAGGACCACACAGTATGGAAGTGGTGCTATAGCCATGTGATGGAGAAGGGTCTGATCGCCTACCCTGACAGGCAGTGGCTTAGTTAGCAGCAGTGTTTGTCCAACCCCAGAGAAACCCACTACATCTATCCGGCGGGTTGACCTATATCGGGCCGGAGGGGACGCAGTCATGGTGGAATAGGTGCCCCCCATATCAACCAAGAAAGGCCATTCCTCGTTCAACACCGTGATGTTAAGGAGAGGCTCTGCCGTGACCTCTCCGGGGTGACTCTGTGGGGTGTATCATGCGTGGTGCTCCCGATCCCAACCACCCACCCGGTCCCAGCCCTCTTGTGGGTACTGGCCGGCGGGGGCCGCTTCGGGATGTGGGGCAGACACCCTGCTGCCGGCACAAGGAGCCTCTGCAGAACCGGCATGGGAGCAGTCTCTGGCCCAGTGACCCTGCTCTCCACAGATGAAGCAGCCTCCCCATCTCATGCCTCCTCCCCTTCCCCTGCTGTTCCCTCTAGCCCTGCCTCCCCTGTAGGGTCGGGAGTAATATCTGGGCTTTGGTTGTGTTAGGGGTTGGGGGTGTTTTCTCCTGATTAGGGGCTTGTAGTGGCATTTGTTTGGCCTTTTGTTTATTTTGGGTTGTCTTCAGTCTGTGTTCCCCCAGCTGCAATCTCCGTAATTGCTTCCGTAGTGCCTTTGTCTCGGCCTTACTTAAGACTGATTTCTGAAGTTCCTTATCAAGATGATGCATCAAATGATGCTCCCACATATGGGAGTCAGCTCCATGCATGTTAGGATCGTCTTCCATGGCGGTGCGGACATATGCTGAGAGACCAACTAAGATGGCTGCGCGGAACCATTTTTGATTGGAACCCTGTTGACCGGGGTTCTGACCAGTGGCGGCAAGTCACTTTTCTTTGGTCTCGGATAGATATTTCCGGGGCTTAGTGCCTGGGGCCCAAGGGAAACTTAAAATGGGAGCCCGGAGAGGATCTGGAAACAGAGTCCTTAAAGCTTGAATAACTCGGGGCAGATGTCTAGTGAGTGGTTCAGTATGAAGGAGTGTGGAAGTGAAAGCGGTGTTTTCCAATGTGGTGAGTTCAATGGCTGACATACAGCGGGCAGCTATGGCTCTTAAATCACCGAACCCCAGAATCACTCCTTTTGTTAATGCATTGAACTTGGTCAACCACTAGGTGGAGCCCTCGCATAGAGGGGGAAGCTGGCCACATATGGCAGTAATATCGGCTAGACCATATGGTTCGTAATGAGGTAGATGACCTGGTTGACCGGCACGGAGGGGACATTGACTCCCGGTAGCATTGTTTGCTAAGTGGTGCCCGCATTCTCCACCAATCATTTGCCATTGGGATAGTGTTGGATTAATGGATTCTTCTGGACCTGGATGGGGACAGGGGGTGCTGGTCACAAAACCAGTCCACTCAAGCATGACACCCACAGGCTGGGCCTGGGGCTGAAAATGAACAGAAGAATTAACACTACAGGATAAATCTTCTCTAATTGCTGGGAACATCTCTGTGTTCTGAGATCTGACCTGTGAGAGAGGGTGAATGGAACAGCCCTCTGTCAGCGGCTTCCAGAATGAGTTTTTCTGTGAGTTCCTGTGGGCTTACTAGAGGGGTGGGGGGGGGGGGAGTAGTTCTTGTGGGGAGGGTGACCTGGCCTGTTGCCAATCCACTCCCTCCTGTCTGGCCCAGATCTTAGCTTCCTGTTGAGCGCTTATCACCTGCTGATCATGTGGAATGGTAGAGAAACCATGAGCGGAAGCCTGTGGTGCCAATGTTAAAGACGCAGACGTAAGATCTACGCTGAGGCCTCTAGGGCCCTGTGGTAAGACAGTATACATAGAAGAAGTGTGTGTATACGGTGGTGGGACAGAAGGAGTGGCAGAGGGAGCTGAGACGGGGGCGGACTGAGACGATGGAATGGGTGGAGTGGAAGCTTTCTCTGCCTGGGGGAGGGCCATTGGGGGCGCTGTTGTTACTGCACTGAATATTGGTCCTTTCTTTTCTCCCTCCTTACGTTTATTACTCTGCTTTTCTTTTTCCCACAAAAGGGAAACTAATGGTTCTCGTTTATGCTCATTCCCCTCATGGACCACGCTGTCCACATACACAATTAACTTTCTAACTTTTTTTTTTCTGCCTCACCTATCGTTCTTATCGTTCTTAATACCTTTTCTTTCTGAACTTTAAGGGTCAAGTATGGAATGCGGTCACACCCACCGTCATTCCATTCTCGGTCGATTGCCCCTTCCATTTTCTACACGTACTCTCATTCACACAAACACTCTCAACACTTAAGACGCAAGACAACGCACAGGGCGTCATACACACAAGTCAACACTTCAAATACAAGTCAGCATACAGAGCGTCATACACACAAAACAACAATCAATGCACAACACAACACTTAAAACACAGTTACAATACACGAATGCACTTGACACAATAAGCAACGCTTATCCGGCGTCAACCACACCCCAAAATGCAGTTAAAATACAGTTCATAAAACATACAATACATAATCAATACATTTCAGCAAGCTCTCTTAGCTTCTGATGGGCCCCAGGCCTCAATCTATTCGGGGTATCTCACATCCCAGGTAATTAATCCTAGCTAATCCCATAGCTCGTCAACTATGGGGAGGGGACGCCACTTCCATGATAGTTCTGCCTGTCATCTCTGCCCGGTCCTCTGCCCGCGGGACAGCCCAGAAACTGTGAACCTAGTTCACCTTACGGATGCTATCGTCCTCTCTGATTATTGATTATTAAATGAGACAGTACACCCACCACAATCAATCTCCAGGTGTAGAGGCACATACCCATACAAGTCGCGCACGGATTCCTTCCGCTAATCACATCAGCTGTAATTATTATATCCCCTCTGAATTGTTTCGTGAAACGGCGTTCACTTCACAATCACAGGTGTAGGGGAACACGTCCTGCATATCATGCACAGACATATAGTCCGTCAATAACACCCGAGTCGGACCCCGTCCGTCTATTTACAAACACAATAATACTTTTATGTACAACTAAATCATACAGATGCTATCGTCCTCTCTGATTATTGATTATTAAATGAGACGGTACACCCACCACAATCAATCTCCAGGTGTAGAGGCACATACCCATACAAGTCGTGCACGGATTCATTCCGCTAACCACATCAGCTGTAGTTATTATCATCCCCTCTGAATTGTCTCTGTGAAACGGCGTTCACTTCACAATCACAGGTGTAGGGGAACACTCTTGCATGTCATATACAGACATATAGTCCGTCAGTAACATCCGCGCACATTCATACAATGCAATAGCATTACCATCAATAATTTTACTGTGTCATACTATTTTTAGGACGCACATTTCCCCACAACAGCGGTATTCTTAATTTGGTTTATGCCCAACATGCAGATTAGTTTTAACAGGCTCTGCTTACCTTTTAAGTTTTTTGAGAGCTCTCTTTGAATACCACAGCTGTAGTTCTATATGGTCTTTTATCCGGATTACCTGAATCTTCCTTTAATCCATCCCAGACGAGCCCCCAAATTGTTAAGGTTTTTAGCCGCAATGGAGAAGGGTGGTTCTCCGCCGGTAACCTTTCCGAATTCGTTGATGGCAAGGAAGATCACTCAGACACAATGGGATATAAAAACAATGATTACTTTATCATGTTAATTACCAATAATTAATCAACATTTGTCTAATGCTATGATATATTAGTAAACACACACAGAAGCTGAATAATTACCTTATTTTGCAGATATGAAACCCTAATGGTAAATATCTGGGAATGTATCAGAGCGGCCGCTGGTGAATAGATTCTAAAGTTCTTACTCTCTCTCTCCCTCTCTTGTACTCTATTCGCCCCCCCAGCTGCATTTCGTGTGACGTATGGTATGTCTCACTCCCCTGTAGGACCTGCTCTTCAGTTACAATGGCTTGAGTGTTCTCTTCTAGATAACAACCAATCATGTTCTCCTATGTGACAATTAGTACAGGACTCAAGGCTATTCAAACAGCACCTAGCACCTTATTGTTGCAACCTTATCACTAGCTGTCACATTCTTGCTAACTTAAGGATATTTATTTCCACAGAAGGTATTAAGTCTGCTCAAGTCAAAAGGCTCAAGTCCAAGTCGAGTTGCGAGTTCCTTTTTTGATTATGTCAAGTCGAGTCTAAAGTCATTAAATCTGTGACTGGAGTCTGACTCGAGTCCAACTCGTGTGACTCGAGTCCACACCTCTGTTATAGCCTATTACTAAACACTGTCAAACATTTCACTTTTGAAATTTATCAAAAGGTTGTTTACAAGCTACATACTAATCATAACCCATGAGTTTGTTGAGTCCATTTCTGGCCAAAATGACACAATATAGTTTATATACAGTACTGTGCAAAAGTTTTAGGCAGGTGTGATGTCTTTAAAGTTAGAAGAAAAAAAAAACATAAAAGGATAAATGTTAATTATATATATTTTTTTAATCAATTCATAAACTACAAAGTGAGGGGAAAGCAAATCTGTATCAAATCAACATTTGGTGTGACCACCCTTTGTCTTCAAAACAGCTTCCCCTGCCTAAAACTTATGCACAGTACTGTATATATATATATGTATAGTTTTAATATAAATTGTATGTTTCCATATGTTTAGTTTTAAGGGTCTTTTAAAATGTAAATTGTATAATGTCATTTTTTGTTTTAAAGTGCCTATCAAAAACACATTTTACAAGTTACTGGACATGTAACTACTATATATAAAAAACAAACATTCAAATAGAAACATGACATTACATGACCTACAACGTGTATTTGATAGTGTGGAAGCAGCATTTCTGAACAACGGCCGGAACCATTTGAATTTGAATACGAATGTACAAGCATGACTGGTGATCAGGCAGCAAAGAAACAGAAGACATGCTACCTTACCTTGTTATGGATCCAGTGAAGACTACTGTTCTGTGGGACAGGCATTATATAGCCTACAGCAATGGTTTCACTTTCGATATGACCGTCTTACTTTTAGTTTAAATATGACAAAAATCGTTTTAAAACTGCAGCCGAAGGAAAGAAAACAGAGGCCAGTGACAGCAAACAATGCAGACAAATGTCTAAATCCAGGCAAGTGCAAACAATACTCCAATTAGGCTCTTAAGTGTCCAGGCCAAGACAGGAACCCCCCCCCCCTCTCTCTCTCTCACACACACACACACACACACACACACAGAGAGACAGACAGACACAAGGCGTGGCACCAGAGGCGCCATAAAAACAAAAAACAAACAAAAACGGGCGAGGGGGGGCACGATCAGCGCCGTGACCCGAAACTAAACAGATGAACCATGTCGGTTTCACATAACCAGGGGTGTAGTGGGGTGGGGACTTTCTAAAACAAGGTAACAATGCCAATAGTGAACAAGCCTCTCGCTTGTGATACAAATAGCTATACAAAAAATACAGTATGTCTCTCGGCCAACCAATCTGCGGTTAAAAAAGACTGACAGCCATAGGCGGCGGATATGTACGTAGCCTAGAAAGCTTCCCTAAACCTGTAGTCTAATTATTATAATACTACAAATAATGATGATCTAACAGCGTGGTTGGGTACATTAGTAATAGAAACATGAATTAAAAACCGTATTGGCATGGCTAACGTAACCAAGGCTTGTGTTTAAATGTTCTGGATTGTCAATGCTTTAACCCATTTCTCACACCCGCCACATCCATAGCTGTGCGTTGTTTGCGATTATATATATATTAAAATCTATGATAAAGACAAAAATAAACAAATGGGGTCAGGAGCACTTTGTGTGTGTGGCACCTTATTTGTATAAGAAGTTGGCCCTTCTGTCCTTCTGAGAGGCAAACCTCTCAATTACCCTATTATTGAAGTCAGGGATGTTTTTCATTCGTCTTTTTCTCCATGGAGAGCATCGCCAAAGCATTCAGGCGATCCTGAGTCATGGTGTTCCTAAGGTACCTGATCCTCTTCAGAGTAGAGAAGCCCTCTGGGACTCTGCCGTTGTCATGGGCGTTGTAATGAGGATGTTCAGTAGACTGACCGTCTCAGTGAAGGTGCCTTGAAGGTTGTTCTCAAAAAAAAACTGGAACAGAGTCAGTGCACCATTGCAAACCTTGAACTCGTCGTTCTCGTCGATCAGAGACAGTTCCGTTTTGAGCTTGGCCTTGTCCAACATGGGGTAGGCCTCCACAGTGGTTTCCAGCGCTGAATCCAGGAACTTGATACTTGTGTTCTGTGAACAGGTCTCCATGCAACAGAGTGGCACTGATGAGGTGTTTGGCAGTGGAGTTTCTAGACTCTGGGCAAAGAAGCCCATCGGGCCCCTTGACTTACAATAATGCTTATTAGAACTCTGTAATATTGAAATACACTATATAGAGACACTATATAGAGAATTCATTAGATATAGAACTATGGAGGCAGAAGATAAATATAAAAATATTTAACCAATATTAAGAGGATATGCAAGAAGGAACACTATAACAAATTATTAGAGAATAACGTATATGGATTATGTATTAATGGGTCAATAAACACAGGTTTCCCTAAGTATTTCATTGACAACAAGACTGAGGTTAATGGGTTAAAGAACTTTTTTTGTAAGTGTGGGACCAAAATACGCAGAACAAATCAATGACCCACGGCCAAAAGAGGCAGTTGATGATTATGGGGATATAAATCCAAGCAACATTATTCAGAGATTTTTCAGAGCGCAGCAGGAAAAAAGGACTTACATTGCTAAGTGTTCAAATAAAACGTCTAGTAGGCCTATTGACTGGAATGAAATCAATTTGTCAAGAAAGTGATTGATACTATTGTAAAACCACTAACCTACATCTTCGACTTGACCCTCAAAACGGGCACATTTCCATGTAAAATTTTAAATTGCAAAACCTATCACATTAATGATTACACAAAGGTGGGGATAGACATTCCTTTACTAACCACACAGGCCTGTACATTTCTCTCACAGTTCTCTAAGATATCGGAAAAACTATTTATTGAAATGATATAATTGACCAGAATTTTATAGCAAGAGGAAAAGAACAGCTGGTGTTCTGAAATTCTGAGCCTCACCCTCAGGATTGGCTACCTTCGCAAACTGCGCATGCTCATTTACTTGGTAGCGCATTCTGAGCGGTTATTTCTCCCTGTCAAAATGGGTTGCAGGGCTTTAATGTGTTAAAAAGGTATGCATTTACTTCAAAACACAAGGTAGCACATTCTGAGCAGTAATTTCTCCCTGTCAAAATGGGCTACCTCATACTATTATATTGAGGTAGCCCATTTGGAGGGGAGGCTCAATTTTTCAGTTGTATTTGTTTAAAATTTTCAGTTGTATTCGATAATATGTGCTACCGGGAAGCCCATTCTGATGGGAGGCGCAAATTGTCAGAACACCTGGCATAGGATAACTAGGGCCTATAATTTCACATTTTTTTTGGGGGGGGTTTTACAACGTTACCGTCATACTAGGCATGTAGCTAGCTGACTGTCTGAACTAATAGTATCGAGTTGATATACAGGAACTAGCCGAGAGATCACTTTTGAGTGAGATAATATGCCTTCGTGTCTGGGAATTAACCATATTTTGTAACGTGTTGTAGAAGGATAAAATCTGCTTACTATTTGTGCAAAGTAAGCACTTGGTGGCTTTACGTTTTTGTGCTTCACATGAAGTCATCATCATCATCTTCATGAAGTGGCCAACATTAATGTTTAGTCATACTGTAAAAACAGCACGTACAAACTAAATGTTTTATAGTTATAACGGCACGGTGTTTGGACTATACTCAACATTTTAAACCATTTAAAAATGTATATTTTATTTGTGTGCTCACTGCTCATCACCTTTTCGAAGAATAACTTGTATTAGCTGTACAGCCGATACGTCCGCCACTCACAGTTTGATGTTGTGACGTCAGGCTGATCGCTACAAAGGGGCCCCACTGAGGGGGGTTTTCGCCCAGCGGCAGTGCGCTGTTTAGGTCTTTCATGGGAGGTATAGTTGTCATTGCAAATTGTGCCAATATAAGTGCCAATTTGGGGGCCCCTTTCCAATAATTTTCTGGCGGGGCCCCAAACATTTGCCTGGTTTGCTTGTCCTGACGGGGCGCCTCTGGTGCTTGGTTAAAGAGGACCTCTCCTTGGCATGATTCAGAACGGTATCACATACCCATGAAATTATACATAAACAGCAGAATTAAACTGACAGTGAAACATAACAGAAG
>JAPMUY010003682.1:0-10767 GCA_026901105.3 Galaxias olidus
TTCTCTGTTTCTCTTAATCTCTGTCGTCTCTGTCTCTATTTGAAGATTATTTTCTAATATTTGATCTATCATGGACTGTGTTTCACACCATCACATCAAATTTTTAATAAAAACCTTTTTGATCATAAAAACGGTTTTCCCAACTGTTTTTGTGTTGACAAAGTACTACATTTGACATGATGATATTTCTTGACTTAACACCTATGATATGAATAGAAAGAAGTTGACACAAAATGTAATATTTCATATATTACATGTTTAATTGATGAGGGAAGCATTGTAAGGAATGTCACTATATATTATTAATATATTTCGTTGAAACAATTAATGGCTGGGTTGATACTAACTCCCTCTCATACACTGTAATAGCTAGATCTACTGATGATAGTGATAAACTCATCTTAAAATGGCGAGCTTACTTTGACAAATCCAGTCCTGACAGATCAGTGATTATCAGTTAAGACAGGAAGTATGCATGTAGAATGTGGTGACACAGAGTGACTCTGAGGTGAAAGCTGAACATCTGGCCTCTGTGCTGCTCTATTCTGACAGCGTGGTGGTTCAGGGCCCTGCTCATGCAAATCAGAGTTTCAGCCCCACAGCCTTCAACCCTCTGGGACTGGGCCAGCTGTGTGGGGGTGCTGACTGACTGGGGAACTGAACAACATTAGTCTGGGGAAGCAGACTTCCCTTCACTTGGTTTGACATCATCTCTAGAGTTTCAGATTCCCTCACTGGTCTTATAGGACTGAACCTGGGCTGGGAAGCAGCCAGCAGACAGCTCTCGACTTTGGAGAACCTTCAGGCTGGGGCTTTTAATGGGCCTGTGTTTGTGTGTTTGGTGATTGAGGTCCACTGTACTGTGCTTCAGGTCCCATCATGCAGTGTTGCTGTCTGTAATAATATTATTCATGCATAGTGTAATAGATTTACGTGATCCTTTTAAGTCTGGTTCGTGAATATTAATACTAAGACTAAGTTGATAGATATTATGTGTGTTATTGATTGGAGCTGTGTCAATGGACTAAGGTTGTATTCAGTGGTTTGGTTTGAATAAAGGAAGTACTAGGGCTGATGGGAAGATGAGTTTAAATTCTGTTATGTATGTGTAAAGAATATGTCTGTTGTTTATTGTCAAAAGCAAATAATTAGGCTAGCCAGTATGTAGACGTTTAATTCACTCTAAGGTCAACAGTCAAACACATTCAGTATTTACCAGCAGGATACATTGCCATACTGTGTGTTACTGTAATAAAAGCCTATATGTAACCGTATTCTGTATGTTAGAGGATAAATTATGTTTAATAAATGATGTTTTTTAAACATAAATGATGATTATTAATAACTAATGAGAACCGAATTCCCTAACAAAATTCGCCTCATATCAGCAGTGATGATTAATAACATTTATATTATTAAAAGTAATTGTTTATATTTATACGTTTTTCTTGATAAATTGTATTATTGTATCAATATGGTATTTGATCTGTTATACCCCTTAAATGAGTGTTACCTTGAATTAATGAAGTTGAGTTATTTATTGTCTCTTGTACTTAAAAGTTTTCTGACATAAAGTATAGGATTTTTTTAAGTTATTTTGTGAAATGTGAATATTAATGGAAATTGAATAATTCTCCTGATGATTCTAGTGTTTTGTTTAAGTGAAGTTGAGTTCCAACCTGTAATGTTAGTGAGCAGCTGTAGAGTCAGATCAGTTCCTCTCCAGCTGAGGGAGGTTTTTGTACGACACTCTAACACTGTGTGGACGGTAAGCCGTTAGTCTGCTGACAGTAGTAAACTCCTGCATCTTCAGCCTGGACTCCACTGATGGTCAGAGAGTAATGAGGAGATGATCCTGTCCCACTAAAACGATCTGGAACCCCAGACTGACGATAAATTACATGATACGTAAGGAGTTTAGGAGCTGCTGGTTGATACCGGTACTTGAACTGGCTGTACAGCTGATGGTGAGTCTCTCCTGGAGCAACAGACTGATATTCAGGAGACTGAGTCAGGATTATTTCCCCTGAAGATCCTGACAAATAAAAAAAACGTTACAAAAGGAAAACATAATCAATTAACGTTATAACATAATTTGAAATTGCAAAGAAAAAAGACATAGGCCTACTTTCACAAAACATAACCTGAGCTGAGACACATTTTTTTTAACGTTAAATGAGTTCTGAAAGACTAAATTTCTTAGCACGTATGATATTGTTTAACACATTCTGAACTACAAAGTAGAAGAGTCTCACCCTGGACCAGCAGCCTTAGTGTCCCCAGCAGTAGAACCAGTGATGACATCATCATTGTGCTGCCTGTCTGTGTCTGTATCTCTGAAAGGACTGAACCACTGATCAACACTGGCCTCTTAAAGTGAGTGGAGCAGGGAGACAGGACAGACAAACAGTATGCGAACACACTTCCTTTAAACACACACAGAGACAAACATATTTGTTCACATTCACTCACACTCATAATTTTTTGCTTTTAAATAGTTTTTCAGCTTGACCTTATTGCTTGCAGTATAATTTAATCATATTTTTCTTCAATATAATTTTACATTTGACTATCCTGATATGTTAATGAAGAACTTTTCAAGGCAAAGTCAATAATCAGACATGGATCCAGTGAAAGGATGAAAGAATATTTAGAGCACAAAAAGTTTATTATAATACAATAATGAATATCATATTATGTGTGCATTAAAATGTCACATATTCAAACACATCTGAACATAGAAAGTTATTCAAGGCACAAACAACATTCAGAACTTGATCCAATGAAGCTCAACATACAGATTTGGACCACCAATGTGGTTGTGGATCAGATTTTTATGAGACAATATAACTTTTCAAAACACACACACTGCAGCAGTGTCATACAAGTGATCCAAATATAAGTTTGTAATGAGGAGTTAGCACCTCCATTTAAATGCTGGCTGATGTGTCAATGCTAAGGTCAGTAACTGGACTCATTGGCCTCCATCGCCCTCCACTGTTGAGATTACATAAACACTGGATTTAGAGAAACATATGATAACGTTTTGTGTTCCAACGGTGAGGGTGGTGTTTACTTTCAAGACAGGGACAGTCTCTCCTGGAGCAACAGACTGAGATTCAGGAGACTGAGTTACTATTATATCTCCTGAAGATCCTGATAAATAAAGCATAACAATATAATGATAATTTTTTTTAATTGTTTGAATTGGCAACGAAAGATTTACTGCTTTCCCATTAGATAAGAAGCATTGCTAAATATTAAACTTATTTAGCAAGACTTAATTTATAAGTAAATATGATATTGTTTAACATAATTTGAATTACAAAGTAGAAGAGTCTTACCTTGTACCAGCAGCCCCAGAGTCCCCAGCAGTAGAACCAGTGATGACATCATCATTGTGCTGCCTGTCTGTGTGTCAGTGTCTCTGAAAGGAACTGAACAGCCACTGATCCCACTGATCAACACTGGCCTCTCAAAGTGATTGGAGCAGGGAGGCAGTACAGATGTACAGTATGCAAACACACTTCCTGTAAACACACAAACACATAGTCATTCACATTCACTCACACTCATACATTACAGCCTTTAATAAAAAATTTCAGCTTGCGCTCAGTGCTTGCAGCATAAGGTAATGATACATAATCTATCTCATATTTTTTATAGAAAGCTTTTTGAGGCACAGACATGGATCCAATGAATGTATTAAAACATATTTAGAGAACATACAGTATCCTGATACAATAATTAATATCATATAATTAAAACGTCACATATTTAAAAACACATTTGCTAATAGAAAGTCACATAGAAACATTCAGACGTTGATCCGATGAAGCTCAATGTATAGATCTGGACCACCATTGTGGTTGTGATGTGATTTTCATGAGGACAATTCAGTTTACAAACAGAGGCACTGCAGCAGTGTCATACATGTGTTTGATCCAAATCTAAGTTTGTAATGAGGGGTTAACAGCTCACGTGAACTGTTGGACTCAGTGGCCGCTATCGCCCTCCGGTGGTGAGATTATGTAAACACAGGATTTGGAGATACTCTGAAAATGTTTAATTATGTGCCCAAGGTGTGGGTGGTGTTTACTTTAAAGACTGCTATCTGTACTTGACCTGAAACGTTGCTTGCCAATGTGAATTGAATTTGCTAATGATTGTTGCTGCCTGAACTTATTTTATTTCTGAGAAGCCATTTTGGTGGCATGGTTCATGTTGAGTCATGCAGCAACTTGTGGTGTCTTGGTCTCTGATAGGCAACAGAATCCGCAATTTACTTAACACCCCAAAGTGTCTATATATGTGTCCACAGACAACCTGAAGAGCTGAAATATGAACAGTGTATTATTGAAGTCTTAACTCTGCCTATTTGATATATTTAATGTACAGCAGTGGCACACCAAACATAAGGCAGATATTTGTTCATGCCTGATGGTTCAGGTGTTGTTGAGTATAATGAGTGGAAAGATGAGACAGGACAACAGGTCAGATTCAGAGATTAGTTTATTCTTTCACAGAGTAGTTACACTGAACGTAGAACAATAAAGACAACACTACACCACTTCCATAGTCATTCTTACCCCACTTCTCCTCAAACACACCATAGACTCTCAGACAAGGTGCTGAGGTGAGTGCAGGGTTACCTTAACTGGAAACACAGATCATATGTGTAGGAAATTAATTGACTAGGAGAAACAGAAGATTTCAATAGAAACATATATAAGAAATATCTGTGGAAACTGAAATTCAGTGACTAATGATAAAAAAACTGCAGCTACTATTATGTAAGAATACTGTCTGGTTAATATCCCCAACTCTGCATCCAATAATATATTATTAATTATTAATATCCAATCCATACTATATCCTATTCTATCCCAGCCGACACAGTACACCCTGGACAAACACGGGGAGAACACACAAACTCCACACAGAAAGACCCTTGGGTTAGGTGGGGATTGAACCCAGGACCTTCTTGCTGTGAGGCAACAGTGCTACCCATTCCATTTGTATTAAGGAAAACAAAGCATTTGACCAAACGCATTATCAATCATCATTATAAAAAGTATCAGAAGTAATCAAACTAAATAAAAGTTGAAAACTGTTTCTAATATCATGTAAAAAATAATGTCTGGTTAACATACCTAACTCTATCTCAATGTATTTATACCATGAGTTAAACTGTAAAATTTGTCCACTCTGGTAAATTGTACACATATCTAAACACTGGGAGCAACATTGTTAACACCTCCACCACCAGACACTCTTAAAACCAACTTACACATATGATACACACCCATTACTCTGTCATTACATTTATGTGAGAATGTTTTAAAAAGTTAAAGCCTCTGTAGGCAACGTTTTTGTGTTAACATATTATCAATACATTTTCAACAGTTTGCGTATTACAATATCTGTGGGAGAATGACGAAATCCCTGTTCAGTCGTCTTAATGTCTCAATATTTAACACAAATTGTGTCTGCCATCGGTTACAATCTCCCGTGAAACTGTGACGAATTGCTTTATGGCATAAGGATGTGTGTCACTAAATCAGGAAGAGATCCCCATACTTGAAGTATAGTCATAAATCATGCCAGCCATATGCAGTGACCACGAGCATTCTGCATGTCTTCTTTGTGACGGTTATGGAAAACAATTACACTATTCAAATGGTAGGGGTCGCAAATCTCATCAAGTTACAACCTACAGCCACTTTAAAACTATACAATAACTAGAAAAGCAAGTGATATTTTTCTTAATCAACATTCATTATTATAATGGCTTGAATCTGGTTCCATGGGATTTGTGGAAGAGGGATGGATGCATGTAGAGACGGGGAGGGAGGGATGGGAAGAAGACAGAGAGGGGAAGGAGGGATGGATGACCCAAAGGGTGAGGTCACTCTCAGATACTGAAAGAGAGGAAAAGGGAGGAAGGAAGGTGAAGGAAGGGTGGGGGGGATGCAAGATGGCGTCTCACACACACACACGCACACGCACACTGCATCACAACACTTACTGTCAACACAAACCCCCTTTTAAACTGCAGTGAGATTGTAGTAGACATGTACAAAACCAAATTAATATTATTAATATTACATGATATAAAAACCCAGACCATGCTGTTGCCATACAGTTAGTAGAAAGTTTTGTTTTTTAGATACACGGAGGTCTTTATGACTGTACATTCTGTGTGTGTTGTCTGGATCAATACATGTTGAATGTTGTGTCTAAAATTTCTCACCTGCAGTCTTGTCCCGGCAATATGCCACCAGTATGATGGTGGTCAGCAGGTAGGGAGACGACACCACTATACTACACAGCAGTCTGGACCAAGACATGAGGGGAGCTGGAGCTGGAGAGGGGGGTGGAGGGAGGGATGGAGCAGGACAGGAGGCTAGAGAGGGAGACGGAGAGATAGTGGAAGGAAAGGGTGCAGAGGGAAATGGAGGGAGGGGTAACGAGAGGAATGGAGTGAGGGATAAAGAGAAGCGTTAAGGCAGGTTCTTAATGACACATTCAGGGTGTACAGTAGAGTGGTGTAGAACCTTGTCAGACCTGTTAGCTGCTACAGAACCATCTCACTGATGAATGTTGAGAAGAAATCCAGCATGTCCCTCACCTCTCACTGACAGCCAGCTGCCAAATGATGATCTTCCCAGGTCAGGGATTCCACAGAAGTATCTCCCTTCATCCGAGGCTGATACACTGGGGATGGTCATCTCTCCTGACCTCTCAGTGCTGATGAGGGATCCATCTTTATAAAACTATGCTGTGAAGTTAGAAGACGTTATCCTTTGTCGACAGTGCAGAGTCACAGCATCTCCCTCTGTCACAGGAAGGGCGGGAATCTCCAGGATCAGAGAAACTGTGAAGAACCAATCACATTCTGTTACACGCTGACTAATACCCCAACCTTTGAAACAATGTGTACTTATTGTCACAATAAATCTAAGTCTGATGTGACTTACTTGGGTGTAAAGTTTGTTGTAAAGCAGAGGACTCACAGTGTGCTGTGATGTTGACAACCTGACTGTACTCTCCTGAGTCAGACTCACACCAATACACTCCAAAGTCAGAAGAAGGCTCAATTCTGAAGGTACATGTGTATCCTGTCACTGATCCCCAGTCAGTTCCACACTCTGATTGTTTTCCTCTCCTTGTGATCCTCTTCACTCTCCATCCAGTAGAGTTTCTCACCTCCTCACAGCTCAATGAGACAGACTCACCATGGAAGTTTTGAACACTGTTGGGACTGACACTCAGAGAGACTGATGGACACACACACACACACCACACACACACACACACACACACACACACACACACACACACACACACACACACACACACACACACACACACACACACACACACACACACAGTTAAGAAGAGGGGGTTTTGAAGTACACAAAATGCTTGACCCAGAATGTTCCTTGTATACTGGTGACCAACGGGATACATGGAGGAACTTAGGATAGCTGAACTCTGTATGAACCACCGGGTCTCCTTTCTCAGCTCTACACACATACAGCCCAGTGTGATTCAGACCAACAGGACTGAGAGAGTAGGAGCCTCCAGCCCCACGCTGGCTGTCTGCTAGCAGCTCCACAGAGAAACTCTTCGACCAATGGGAGGGTAGGTCTGCTGAGTAGGGAACAGCCCTGTACCAGGAGAACCTCCAGTCTGGAGAGGAGTCTCCATAAACCTGACAGCTCAGAGTCACCGAGTCTCCAACATATACCCACCATGAAGGAGACACACTAATGCCAGCATCTGATATGGAAGAGGAGAATACAACAAATAACTCATGAGTTGTTTAGATTATATTAATTATCATTTGCTTTAAAAACATCAATGAATGGATTAAATAGAAAGTAGAGAGCCTCACCTTGAGTCTGACCATAATGGAGGAAGACTGAGAGAGAGAGAGAGAGAGAGAGAGAGAGAGAGAGAGAGAGAGAGAGAGAGAGAGAGAGAGAGAGAGAGAGAGAGAGAGAGAGAGAGAGAGAGAGAGAGAGAGAGAGAGAGAGAGAGAGACAGAGAGAGACAGAGAGAGAGGGATTAAAAATTGCATTCTGTAAATTAAATCTCTCAAGACATATTTAAACACACAGACTGCTGCTCCTCTAAACATGCACACAGTAGCATACAGACTAACACATGCTGTAAAAAAACACACACTGTTGACCCTCCAAACATACACACAGTAGCATACAGACTAACGCATGCTGTACAAACACACACACACACACATAGTTCAGTGGAGTAACCATGGAGATGCATCCCTGTGTGATGAATGATGTCACTCTCCTCTCTCTGATCAGTTTCCTGTTTGTATCCTGTCTTTGTTAACTGTCACTCATCCTCCCTCAATATTAACTAAATCATCAAACAAAAAGCTCTGCTGTGTGGGGTTTTGCCCTTTGACCCAAAACTAATATATACACAATATAAGCTGCTGAATTACTGTTAATTAAATAGTTCTCAGTTCTTACTAGTGTTACTGAAAAATAAGTTTTATTTTATTTTTACAGTCATTTATGCAGAATGTTTAAACTACTCCACACACTGCTGGTATAGAATATTTTGTGTTGTACAGTGTACACACATACACACTAGCCAACCCACATGTACTTAACACCAACACATACAAACTAACAAGTTCTAAACACACATTAACAACTAACCCCCTACAGAGCTGCAGGACCAGTGAGGTGTGTATCCCCCCAGACAGTACTCACAGAGCAGCAGGACCAGTGAGGTGTGTAACCCCCCCAGACAGTACTCACAGAGCAGCAGGACCAGTGAGGTGGGCTCCATGATGTTCCACTGGTTGTTGAAGAGACTGACACTCAAAGAGAAATGAGTCTGAAGATGAGAGAACAGGAAGGTATAGATGGACCAGGAAATAACGTTGGTGACGTTGGTCTCTAAGAACTTTGTTTGAGGGGTATAAATACATATGTGTTCAGCCTGTAGCTGGAGGTGTGAAGCTATGTCATTATTGTAAATTCACCACTCTGACTAGACTTACATTGTACATTACAATGTAACATTACATTGTAATATACTAATTTAACTTGATGTAATATATTTTTTTTGGGATGTTGACATAGTTATTTTATAATACACTTTGTAAGTTATAATATTTGTCACTGATTTAGATTACAGATGACAGGACATGCCAATATTGTTATCTACTGTAACCCTGGTAACACAACTCCATGTGATGAATGACGTCACACTTCCAGGACACTCTGATCTGTTTGCTGGTTGTTTCCCTCCCTCTCTCTCTCTCTCTCTCTCTCTCTCTCTCTCTCTCTCTCTCTCTCTCTCTTTCACAATGAACGTAGCTGACATAAATCGTAATATTTGAAAAAAAGTTCATTTGATGTTTACTTCCTCTGTCATATTTACATGATTTAATACATGAGGTCGAAGGTCAGATTCTCACTGAACAGAACGTATAGACACATAAAATACTTGAACACAAAACATACAAATAAAAAATAAGTGAGTAGTATTTACACCAGTATCCACACTGTTAATGAATAGCATTTTACTTAACACAACAGCTTTAACATCGTTACATCTTAAGCTATCGGTTTGTCCACAGGAGAGTGGTATAAACCCATAATAAATATTAATGGGCATCAGTTGTGGGTGTCTCCTTTATAATCTCATATCATACAGAATGCCTTAGTAGATTACACCACCAGTCAGGGACAAAGAGGAAAGACAAAGAGAACCATGTTGGGAGTTCCATGTTCACCCCAGTAAAAAAACGCAGTTAATGAGGGAGACATTTTCTGTCTCTGCTGTTAGCTCACCTCAGCACCCAATCAGGAGCCACGATAATCATTCATAAGCTTTGGCTTCAGGGCCCTCCAATCAGAACCACTAAAATAAGCTCCTCCCACCCAGGGATGAACAAATGGATCACTCTGATGACACCACGCCGCCCTGTGATGTCATTGGCAAACGCCGCCTCTGTAGTTTAATGAACGTTTTAAACACAGTAGACTAAAGGGACAGTTCACCAGAAACCCAACCAAAAAGCAGCATAGCGGCATGAGAGGCCTACACTGCATCTCACATCAAACACTACTTTATACTATTGTATTTTTGGCATGCTGCATTTCACATACCATGTTTTGGGACATACTTAATCTTTGACTGGCTATCTATATGGTGTGGTAGCATGGGAATTGAGACCCAGTCCAAGTGGGCCAAAGGAGCCATCTTAAACAGGGTGCAGACACAGCCAGCTCAGGTGTTCCCCGTCTAACTGACGACTCCTCCACTGCCTGCCAGCCACCTGTAGGAAAAGCAGGGAACAACAGGAGAGGAACAAAAGGCAGCATGCCTTGCAAGCTCCACGCATGCCTCACCCGTCAGGACCCACCCCTAGGTGCACACACACTGGGTTCAGCAGAGTGACAAAGTGATATACCTCAGCCTCTGTCATGCTGTAGGGGAGTCCGCTCATGTACACAAAGTGATATACCTCAGTCTCTCTCACGCTGTAGGGAAGCCCTCTCATGTACACAAAGAGATATTCCTCAGTCTCTGTCACGCTGTAGGTGAGTCCTCTCATGTATGCAAAGTGTCCCAACATTCTCTGTCTGCATATCTTCCCTGTTTGAACGTGTCAAAGAAACCCACACTTCCTCGGCCCCCACAGGGCCAGTCAACAGTTGCTGCACGCTCATGGCCTTATGGGGGGACTCATAGCTGGTGTGGTCCTCAGCACAA
>JAPMUY010003683.1:0-10443 GCA_026901105.3 Galaxias olidus
CCGGAGCTCGTGATTGACAGGCGGATTGGTGCAGCATCAGCAGTAATGTGGGCGTTGTACCGGACCGTCGTGGTGAAGAAGGAGCTGAGCCGAAAGGCGAAACTCGCGATTTACCAGTCGGTCTACGTTCCAACCCTCACCTATGGTCATGAGCTTTGGGTATTGACCGAAAGAATAAGCGGCTGAAATGTGTTTCCTCAATAGGGTGGCTGGGCTCAGCCTTAGGGATAGGGTAAAGAGCTCGGTGATCCGGAGGGAGCTCGGAGTAGAGCCGCTGCTACTTCGCGTCGAAAGGAGCCAGATGAGGTGGTACGGGCATCTGATTAGGATGCCTCCTGGGCGCCTCCCGTTGGAGGTTTTCCGGGCACGCCCTACTGGTAGGAGACCCCGGGGTAGACCCAGAACATGCTGGCGGGAATGTATATCTCGTCTGGCCTGGGAACGCCTCAGGATCCTCCAGGAGGATCTGGAAAATGTTGCTGGGGATAGGGACGGCTGGAATTCCCTGCTGAGCCTGCTGCCACCACAACCCGGCCCCGGATAAGCGGCGGAAAATGGATGGATGGATGGATTGACTCTCCACCTTACACTCTCTCTCTCTCTCTCTCTCTCTCTCTCTCTCTCTCTCTCTCTCTCTCTCTCTCTCTCTCTCTCTCTCTCTCTCTCTCTCACTCTCTCTCCTCTCTCTCTCTCTCTCTCTCTCTCTCTCTCTCCCACCTTATCCTTTTCCCTCCGGAGAGGATCCAGCGCTGCCCCTTTTGTCAGGCCTGCTGCCCTGCACACGTCCACCAGGGCTGGGGCATGGCCGGGTGGATAGAGCCTGAGTGGCCTCTGGCTGAAGCTGTGGGAGAGCTGCGGAGGTTCCCTGAGCTCGGACTTAAAGAGATGTCCACTAGAGCACGTTGGGAGTTGTACCACTAAGACGCTTGCACTAGGTCATGGGTTACCGCGTGTGTGTGTGTGTGTGTGTGTGTGTGCGCGTGCGTGTGTGGTGTGTGTGTGTGGTGTGTGTGTGTGTGGTGTGCGTGTGCGTGTGCGTGTGCGGTGTGTGTGTGTGTGTGTGTGTGTGTGAGTGCGGTGGCAGGCTCATCCATGCAATAACCCACGCTGCCCTGGAAAGCTGCAGGGGTTTCTTCGCCTACACGGGGTGACTGAGAAGTGGTTTCATCTCTTGTAACTCAAACCCCCCAGCACACACACACCCACCCACACACACACACACACACACACACACACACACACAGACACACACACACAGACAGACAGACAGACACGCCACGAACAATGAGCCGATGACTATGACTGTCAGAGGAAAAGGAACCTGGAGGCTACCGGACCAAAATAATTGCAGGGCTTATCCTACACAGTCCTTTGGGGGCGACGTGTGAATACTGTATATCACATGCCTTGTCGCTTCTCAATTACACACAAAGCAATACTCTCCTCTCATCTCGGACAAATTGTAAAAGACAGGAGCGTCCGTGGGAGAATCAGTGGAACCGTCTTTCCACCGGTCCGTGGTTATCAGCTCCGTGGATTTCAATAGAGAACCAATTGGACGTCATGAAATTTGATTTATTCTAGTCGGCATAAGGCTCTACGTAGAGAGAGAGAAAGAGAGAGAGAGAGAGACAGAGATAGAAAGAGAGAGAGAGAGAGAGAGAGAGAGAGAAGAGAGAGAGAGAGAGAGAGAGAGAGAGAGAGAGAGAGAGAGAGAGAGAGAGAGAGAGAGAGAGAGAAGGAGATAGAAATAGAGAGAGAGACACACACAGAGAGAGACATAAAGTGATAGAAAGAGAGAGAGAGAGCGAGAGAGAGAGAGAGAGCGAGGGGTGGTGGGGGGTTAATGCTAAACTAATGAGCTGCAGCCCGGTCGCTGGAGTCTCCGCCTCCGCGAGGAGCCGAGACGATCCCGCTGTGCCGGCCTGGAACAGGGACAAGAAAGCACCAAGGCTGGGCTAGGCGGCACAGAGCGGCAGAGTGTGGGGGGACTGCATGTGTGTGTGTTCAGTGTGCCTCTGAGGGCGGTGTGTGTGTGTGTGGGGGGGGGGGGTTACAGAGCGATGCTGTGCACGCCCGGCAGGACTACAAAAACTGATTTCACAGCCGGGCGAAATCCAATTCTCCCTCTAAATCTCCATAACACAGAAGCGTAATGTTTTTTTTTTTGGCAGCAAACCCATTTCTTTTCACCACAATTATTCCCAGCGAGCTCTCGCATCTTCATTCCTTAATTTTGTAGCGAGGATTTGTTCCGGGGTTATGGAGGGGTGGGAGTTACGGTGGCTTGTGTGTGAGAGAGATTTGTGTGCGTCTGCGTGCAAAAACCTTACACGAGCGCTTTCAAAGACGCGACAACGCACAAACAACACGTCGGGAGCTCCCCTCGGCCCCTGACTCCACCCCCGTCTTAATCTTTAAACTCTTAAGAAACAAAAAAACACGAGAGCCCGATCGATCGGCGTGCATCGTTAAAACACCGTTCTGCCTTTGACCGCTTCTGCACCGGCACTAAAAGAGATGACACTGAGATCAATAGGGACAGACGGCCTCCGCAGCGCGGCGACGACGACTCGACAAAATACACGCCGCGCTGCAGCTCCTGGCAGCTGCCGACAGACAAAATGGAGGCAGGTAAAAAAGGCGCTGCGTGGGTCCTTCCCTTCACCTCCCACAAAGCGCCGGGGAGTTGAATCCGAGTTGCCAAGCCTCCGCGCGATTCAGACCAGCGGACACACGCGGAGAGAGGAGACCATTATCTGCCTGTAATTACCCCGGCAACAGGAAAAGGAGCTCTGAGATACACCAGCAATCAGTGCGGACCACAGAGAGCGAAGGTGTCCAATCAATTAATAGACGGTGTAAAAAAGAAAAGAAAAACACACCACAAAAATGTAACGGCACAGAGAAAAACAACAATATTTCCTTTTGTTAGTCCGTCATTCTAACTTGCTTTTTGTGAAGCACACACATTCTTTTGGCCTCCTATTCCCGTGTAGTCATCTCTCACACACACACACTTTTTATTTAGTATTTTTTTGTGGGTGAGTGTGTGTGTGTGTGTGTGTGTGTGTGTGTGGGGGGGGGGGGGGGGCTGCGCCTCATGGTGTCTCATTGTGTACCCCGCCCGCGGCCATGTCACGCTGTGAGGCCCAGACACGGCAGGGTGAGCGCCAGTGCGAGCGTGTTCACACCTCTCCTTCACACCCGGCCCAGGTGCCGGGGACACGGGGTGAGGTCACGACCCCCAGAAAGGAACCGGTCAGAGGACAGCGGGCCGTGATGCCGCTCGACAGCCGGGGGGGAAAAAAAACACTCCAATAAACCAAAAAACAAACGGCTCATTGTTTTAGACAGACCCGTCAATGTAGCCTCGGTTCTACTCCCATAAACACAAAATACTGGAACACTGTCTGAATATTAAATACAGAAATAAATAACAGGGAGATAGGGAAAAGAGGAGGGGAAAAAAACAAAAACGAAAACAGAAAACAAGTCATGCTCCAATGGGAACCGATTATATTGTGTTACAACAGAACAAAACACACAACCGAAAAAAAAAAAATCTGCATCCAGATACGGCGCGGTATCAAAGTCCACAGAGGATGTGGCAGCACTGACCATGAGTTTGATCCGGTCAGTCAGTCAGCCAGAGCAGCCTCAGGGCAGACTGACTGGCTGGCTGACTCGCTGGCTGACTGACTGGCTGGCTGTCTGACTGACTGTGTGCTGGCATGAAAACACAGGAACAAAATGGGCTCGCACACCGCGGCGGCCTACACCACTGGGTCACTAAGGGAAGAGGAAGAGGAGGAGGAAGCTGTAACAGCCAGGCTATTTAAACAGCCATGGCCTCTGGTTACGCAGCGGCATGAATTATGAGCCTGCCTCAGCCCGTGTTCAAGATAGTCGGAGATGGAGGAACTACACAAACACGGACAGACACACACACACACACACACACACACACACACACACACACACACACACACGGACTCACACACACGGACATACACACACACACACGCACGCACGCACGCACGCACGCACGCACGCACGCACGCACGCACGCACGCACGCACGCACGATACAAAGTGGTCCTGTAGTGTTTGTAAGGAGCGCGGTTGCCTGAGGTTGTCCCACCACATAATAGGGCCGAGGTGTTATTTTAACAAACGCCCTTTTGGAGGACAGGGTGAGCGAATGAAAGTCCTCAGAGGACAGGGCGAGCGAATGAAAGTCCTCAGAGGACAGGGCGAGCGAATGAAAGTCCTCAGAGGACAGGGCGAGCGAATGAAAGTCCTCAGAGGACAGGGCGAGCGAATGAAAGTCCTCAGAGGACAGGGCGAGCGAATGAAAGTCCGCAGAGGACAGGGGGGGAGACAACGCCATTCATCTCCGCCAACAACATTAAATACAATCTGCCCCATCTAAATGTCATCTGTTGAATGTACAACAATGGAGAATCCTGTTGGGAAAGGCTTGTTTTTATTAGGAGCCTCTTGCGACGAGGAAGGAAGGAAGGAAGGAAAGAAAGAAAAACACAACAGGAAGAAAGAAAAAAGAAAAAAAGAAAAAAAAGGAAAGCGTGGCAAATCAATTCTCCCACGAGCCTGTTCTCTGACCCTGGGTTGCCATGGATATCTAATAAGGGGGGATGACGGGGATGGGGAGCGACCGCAGGGAAGGAAGGGCAAGAGGAAGACACATGATCAAAAGCCTGTCCTGTTTCCCCCCCAGGGTCCTCGACCCCCCCGTGTCACCTTCAGCTTCATAGAGGAGGGGGGGGGGGGGTCTTCATATTGTGTTTCTGCGTGTTTTATGTATGGATTTTAAACATACACTGGGGGGATATCTTTTATGGAGGTAGCACTATGACCACATCGTGTCAATGACCTCCGGGACCTATGGAAAGATGATTTTTTTTCCTCTCTTTTTATTTTTCTTCTCCTCTCCCCCGCTCTATCCTGCCCCCCACCCCCCCCCCCCCCCCCACCCCCGCAGATAGTCATCTCCCTTTTGCCGGAAGCTGTCCCGTCGATTGGCCGCTGTCTGATGTGCGTTATCGTGTCCGATCCGGGCTTTGACAGCGCGATGAGGGGGAGGCTTGTATTACAAGGAGGAATCGATGGCGCTGGGCCGCGTCCCTATCAATAGGCTGCCACGACGCCTTTCACTCAGGAGACAGACGAGACGACTTATGAGAAGTACAGAGGAGAGGACGAGAGGAGAGGAGGATGGGGCGGGGCGGGGGGGGTGGAGTGGTAAAAGCGACGAGAGAGAGAGGGAGAGAGAGAGAGAGAGAGCGAGAGAGAGAGAGAGAGAGACAGAGAGAGAGAGAGAGAGAGAGAGAGAGAGACAGAGAGAGAGAGGGTGATGGACTATGGAACCACACTTACACGCCGAGCCCCGGTTCAATAAGCTGAATTAGGGCTGCAGACCTCCACGTGTCTGAGTGCTAATTAGATGTTCAATTAAGCGATCCGGTTTCGTTACGGCACGGACGATGACGCCCGACAGGACGATGGGAGGAGGGTTAAGAAGCCTGTTTGTTCTGGACCCTTCACCTGCTGGGGGAATCACAGCCAAACGAGCTCCAAAATCAACTGGCGGCCCGGGGCCCGAAGCCACACGCTAAGCGATTCGCCGACATCATAGATTGATATTTCAAATGAGCGCCCTCGGTGGGCTTCTGGAGTCAGCGCTACCGCATACGTCTCAGGTCATACAGGGGGTGGGTGGAAACAGAGAGAGAGAGGGACGGAGAAAGAAAGAAAGAAAGAAAGAAAGAAAGAAAGAGAAAAAGAAAGAACGAAAGAAAGAATGAAAGAAAAAAGAAAGAAAGACAGATAAGGAGAAAACGCAGAGAGAGAAAAAAGAGAGAGAAAGAAAATAAGAGAAAAAAAAAAAAAAAATTTAATTTGTCCGTCATCGCGGCGGCGTAGTGGCCGTTTCACTGGAGTAGTTGTTTTTTGGGGGGGGGGGGAGAGTATTTCTTTTTCCCGGGCCTTGCCTTTTGTACACAGAGCAGCGAGGGGTTGCTGGCTCACAGCAAACTCTAATTGCCCCGGGGCCATAGGCAGCCACTTTCCAACAGGGCCATTCATCTTCCTGGGAAAAAGGAAATGGTCTTTGGCCTTGATCCTTAATCACTCCCCTGCCGCAGTCTACAAGGTCAAGGGGGGGGGGGGGTTGGCGACCAACACCCAGTGTGACAGGTGGAGAAAGAGTGAGAGCGAGAGAAAGGAAAAAGAGAGAAACAGAAAGAGAGAAAGAGAGAGAAAGACTAAGAAAGGAGGAGGCGAGCGTTCCAGGCTAAAATTAGCGTTGGCCACACGTATAGCGGTGATGTACACACACACTGTCCTATGGGATGTTTTCATTAGACCCTCTTAGCGTGTGCTGGGGGTGACGGGGGCAACGGGGACGGGGGCGACGGGGGGGACGGGGGGGGACGGGGGGGCGTGTTACGCACTACTTGAGGTTTGGGTTTCATCAAAAGAAGTAAAACTAGACCCACATATCCATGACTAGCTTTGTGTCACACACTGTACATTTTAAGACGAATAAGGAGAACCAGGTGGGCACGGTTGAGTTCACTTCAGTTTGACACCGCAGTGTGAATAGGACTCTGGTACCGCAGTGTGAATAGGACTCTGGTACCGCTGTGTGAATAGGACTCTGGTACCGCTGTGTGAATAGGACTCTGGTACCGCTGTGTGAATAGGACTCTGGTACCGCTGTGTGAATAGGACTCTGGTACCGCTGTGTGAATAGGACTCTGGTACCGCTGTGTGAATAGGACTCTGGTACCGCTGTGTGAATAGGACTCTTGTGTGATATAATGGAGGGATGAGAGATGGAGGCCTGGGAGGAAAAGGAAAGCAGAAAAAAAGGACAGAGAGCAGACAGAGGACTTGACTGGTGTACCGGTCAGCTCGACCAGAAACTAATCGGGAAAAGTTGACAGTTCAATTGAACACGACATTACTGTTTTAGCAAGTCGAGGCAAAGTGGACTGCACCAAAACGATCTATAAAAGAAAGACATTATTTTAATAAAGAAAGTCTTTTGAAAGCCTTTGTAAGCAATTCACTTCGTGTTTCACTCAGCCAAGTGTCTTATCCCATTGAGCTTTGAAATGAATTCCACAACGCTTCCGTGCTCGTCTGAAATTACAGAGAGGTCCCCTTTGGGTTCACACCCTAATGAGCCAGACCCAAATTAAGCATTCGATTTAGTCTCTCTTTAGAAGATGAAAGTCGAAATGCAATCACTAACCAATGGAGAAATTGCATAAACTACAGACAAGCGCTGGTGTAGGCACACACACACACGCACACACACACACACACACACACACACACACACACACACACACACACACACACACACACACACACACACACACACACACACACACACACACACACACACACACACACACACCATGTTCCCTTTCAATCCCTTATTGATATTAAGTGCAATAGGCAGCCGGAGCAGCAAAACCCCTTGGTGGGCAACAATAGGAGCGATAACAAGCCCCTATTAGAGTCAACACACTAACAGCTGGGCTTAGCCGTAAAACACTTACAACACACTTCATTACGACATCAAAGGCTGCGTCTGTGTGTTCAGATAGAGCCTGTTTGCAGTATAACGACCCACAGCAGCACACAGAAACACAGAGAGAGAGAGAGAGAGAGAGAGAGAGAGAGAGAGAGAGAGAGAGAGAGAGAGAGAGAGAGAGAGAGAGAGAGAGAGAGAGAGAGAGAGAGAGAGAGAGAGAGAGAGAGAGAGAGAGAGAGAAACCAATTGGCGTGGACATAGACATAAATTCAACAGAAAAAAAATACAACGTCCACACGTATGTACGCTAGCGCACACGCAGCAGACAAATTCACCTGCTGATGTGTGAGGGTCTTGAACCATACTCGCACACACCCGCCCCCACACACACGCACACCCCCAAACACACTCGCACACTTCCACGCGTCAGCCTGCGTGGGTGTAAATATATTCAGCGTGTTGGGTGGAGAGAGACGCAAGGAGATTCATTCCCCCCATTAGGGCCCTCCATCAGGGGGCTGAGAGAGTTCGGCGGGTCCCTCTACCTCCGTACCACAGAGCTGATTTACACGGCGGGCACACTGCCAAGGGGGGGGGGTGGTCTGGAGGAAATGACAGGGAATAGATTAGCACATCTCGGAGATTTAAATGTCGCTCTCGGCGTGTGAGTAACGGGGCCGGGGTTAGCTTCCTAGGGTGGGGGTTTTTACATTTTTGGGCCCGTCAACTTTTTGCTGACAGATGTTCTGGAGTCGGTGAAGACATGCCTGTTGGTAGCACGGTCGTGTCAGGGCCTTCCTCCCCACATTTTCAAAGTGATAACATTATATTATTATGATTTGATATGTTCAGTGCAGAAGCCAATGTCGTCAAATCCTTCTAATCGAGGCAGGACAGGATAAAGTCGAAAACGTTTTCAACAAGTGGGAATAATTTAATAATAACAAATTTGAATGACTACAAAAGTAACGTTTGCAAAAATAATATTTCCATTTCCATCTGAAGGCCAGATAAATTGCGAGTAAAAAAGGACGTTTTCGAGGTCAGGCTCCAATTAAAAAGTTAGTGAGTCGAACAATTAGCGTCCCCGTCTTGGTGTCATGATCCAGTGAGGGCATTTTCTCATGTGGGCTTGCCAGCTGTGTGTTGCATAGAGTGTTTTGAAGTCCAGGGTGTGTGTAGCCAGTCGCCAATGTCTGGCAGTGCCAGCTCCCCTCCCACTGAGGTGGCTAGCATCCTGCTGGTCAGCCACCTCAGACAAACACCCCTGTGTGTGTGTGTGTGTGTGTGTCCGTAATTGATGTGTGTTTTGTTTTCTTGTCTCATGGTGTGTGAACACACCCGCTGTGATAGAGACAGCTGACAGGACACCTAGGTAGAGAAGCACGCACACACACACACACACACACACACACACACACAAACACACACACATACGGACAGACACATGTTCCCCCTGTGGTTCCATCTTTTGGTGTGACCGTCCCAGGGTCTTCTATAACAACCCACTCCCCCCTCTCCCCCCTCTCCCCCGTGGTTCCCCAGCCCCTGGAGCTGGCTGGTTGCTCCACACTGGGAGACAAACAGCCCACACAGCCGTCTAATGGAGCAGCCCGGGCGGACATGATATTCTGCAGTCCACGCGCGCAGCTCCATAAAAGATTCATACTGCAAAGAGGACTGGCAAATGTTTCATACCAGGGGCGCCCTGTCAGGAGAGGAGCAACAAGCCCAGACAGGCTAGCAGTCAAATTGTCGTGGAGGACAGTGGGAGACTATCTGGTTCGGGGCGCAGGCTGCTGTCGCATTCTAGACTGTGTGTGTCTGTGTCTCTGTGTGTGTGTGTGTGTGTCTGTGTCTGTGTGTGTGCGTGTTGCTGCAGCAGCTTGATGTGACAATGTAATTTTTTTTTGTGTTTCAGATTAGACATTTTTAACTTGCTGTCTGTGAGTACAAACGGATCACGACTGTGCTGTCATTTGTGTGTGTGCGTGTGTGTGTTTGGTTCCTTGTGTTGTTTTCGGATCGCAGGATGCCCGGGACTTTAACGAGGGCCACACACCAGGAGGGGCCCAATCCGTGTCCTAATTAGGAGCGGCCAGCGTCTACCTGCCTGCATCATCCATCTCCCAGCATTCAACGGGAGAGCGGCCCCACATCACACCTCAAGGCCATCACACACATAGAGAGTTAGAAAGAGAGAAAGAGTGAGAGAGAAAGAGCGAGAGAGAGAGAGAGATAGAGAGAGATGAAAAGGGAAAAGAAGGAAAGGGAGACAGGGCTAGATACAAAAGTGAGAGTTGGTAGAGACAAATGATATAAAGGGGAAAAAAAGAGCAAATGATTTGAGAATCGGTATAAACTTAAAGAGAGTGAGACAATAAGAGAGAGATGGATAAGGAAGAGAGAGAGAGAGAGAGTGAGTGGGGGGGGGCAGACAGCGTGAGAGTAAGAGAGAGAGAGATGGATGGGAAAGAGAGAGAGAGAGAGATGGATAGGAAAGAGAGAGAGAGACAGAGAGAGACAGAGAGAGAGAGAGAGAGAGACAGAGAGAGAGAGAGAGAGACAGAGAGAGTGGGGGGGGACAGACAGCGTGAGAGAGAGAGAGCGAGAGAGAATGGGGGGGGGAGAGACAGTGTGGAGAGAGAGAGAGAGTGGGGGGAACAGACAGCAAAAGAGAGAAAGAGAGAGAGAGAGAGAGAGAGAGAGAGAGAGAGAGAGAGAGAGAGAGAGAGAGAGAGTGGGGGGGACAGAGTGTATGTGTGTGTGTGTGAGAGAGAGAGACAGAGTGAGAGAGAGAGAGACAAAGTGTGTGTGTGAGAGATAGAGAGAGACAGAGTGTGTGTGTGTGAGAGAGAGAGAGTGTGTGTGTAA
>JAPMUY010003687.1:0-5000 GCA_026901105.3 Galaxias olidus
CAGCGAAACAGGAGCGAGAAACCCGACGAGGTGAGTTTTACACCCGAACTGAAGTGAACTGTCTCGAACTGAGACAGTCTGAGTCATACTCCAACATAGAGACTGACTGGCTGACTGACTGACTGGCTGGCTGTCAGTGATTGACTGACTGACTGGTTAGATGACTGACTGACTGACTGGCTGTCTGAGTGATTGACTGACTGACTGGTTAGATAACTGACTGACAACTGTCAAACGTTGTTTCACATAGTGTGTCTCTACCCTTTTTATTTATGCGTGTGTGTGTGTGTGTGTGTGTATAGTGTGTGTGTTCACTTGGTACAGTATGCTGGGCTACAGTCGTTACATAAGCAGACTTGGTCTAACTCCTCAGACTTTGCTGAGGAAGAGGAGGAAGGAAGAAGAAGTGCATTTACTAGAAATGGAGGGAGTGCAAACTCAATGAAGCAGTCTCTCTAGAGAGCAGAACAGAGTCCATCCTGTGCTCTGCTGATATTAAAACACAGGAAGCTATTTTTAGTGCTGCATTATTAGTAGGGGAGGGGGGGTGATTCAAAAATATCTGGATTTATGACAGCGAACGCTCCCCAATCCAATCTCCGAGGCTCTCCAGGATCTTGGGAGCGTTGGGAGATTGTCAATCACACACACTATTTATTTTTCAATCTGGTTGCCGTGGCAGAGCAAGCTGCTCCTGCATTTTACATTCATCGCTGGCCAGCCAACAGGCTCACACCCTAAGAGGGGCACCATTTTAGAACCTGCTTTTTCTGTGTGCGTGTGTGCGTGTGCAAGTGTGTGTGCGAGTGTGTGCGTGCGTGCGTGCGTGTGTGTGTGTGCGTGCGTGCGTGTGTGTGTGTGCGAGTGTGTGTGTGTGTGTGTGCGAGGGTGCGAGTGTGCGAGTGTGCGAGGGTGCGAGTGTGCGAGTGTGCGTGTGCGAGTGTGTGTGCGCGTGCGTGCGTGCGTGTGTGTGTGTGTGTGCGAGTGTGCGTGCGTGCGTGAGTGTGTCCATCCTTTTCCCACTCTGTCGTTCTCTCTCTATTGAGTCTTCATGACCTCCTCTTTTTTAATGTCTTGCTTTCCTCTGTGATTTTTTCTCTAGTTTGTGTGTTTTGATATCTATGTGTCTATTTCTCTCTCTTTCACTCTCTCCGCTCTCCCTTCATTCTTGTTCTCTCTCTCTCTCTCTCTCTCTCTCTCTCTCTCTCTCTCTCTCTCTCTCTCTCTCTCCCTCTCTGTCCCTCCGTCCCTCCCTCCCTGTTAATGGTCATCTATAATAGAGAGCTGAACTTTCTCCCCTCCTGGCGTTCCTCTTACTGTTCATTTGACACTTTAATGAAGGAAGGAGTTTAGAGGGGGGGGTGTTTGTGTGTGCAGAGTCAGGACGTTTCAACCACGCAGCCTTTTCTCTTCTCCTCTTCTCCTGTTCTGTTTTCCTGTTCTCCTGCTCTGTTCTCCTGTTGCTCCTCTTCTCTTCTTCTCCTGTTCTGTTCTCCTGTTCTCCTGTTCTCCTGTTCTCCCTGTTGCTCCTCTTCTCCTGTTCTGTTCTCCTGTTCTCCTGTTCTGTTTTCCTGTTCTCCTGTTCTGTTCTCCTCTTCTCCTGTTCTGTTCCCCCTGTTCTCCTGTTCCTCCTGTTTTCCTGTTCTCCTCTTCTCCTGTTCTGTTCTCCTGTTCTCTTGTTCTCCCTGAACCCCTCGTCTTCAGAAAGGACTTGTTCATAGGTCTACGTCGAGTCGTGGTTTATCTGCCTGGTGACTTGGTCTGTGTGTGTGTGTGTGTGTGTGTGTGTGTGTGTGTGTGTGTGTGTGTGTGTGTGTCGTCCCACACACATTCGCACAGAGTGGAAAGCAGAAAGCACACACACGCTAAATAATTTACCCAGCATCCTCCTGTTTTCCTCTGTAAATAAGGAATGTGAGGTAGAGGAGACAGGAACGGAACGGAGAGAGGAAGGAGGGACAGGACAGGGAGGAGGGATAGCAACAGGACGGGAGGCAGGGAGAGAGGGAGGGACAGGAACAGAGAGAAGGAGGGAGGTAGGGAGGGATAGATTTAGGGAGAGAGAGTGAGAGAGAGGGATAGGGAGAGATGGAAAGGGAGAAGGGGAGAGAGAGAGGGAATGAAGGAGAGAGAGAGAGGGAAAGGGAGAGGGAGAGAAGGAGAGAGAGAGAGGGAGGAAGAGAGAAAGAGAGGGAGAAGGTTGATGTGAAATAAGGAAGGGAGTGATAAAAGGAGGAGAAGTTGGACAGATAAATCGACATTATGAGGAGAGAAATGTGGAGTAAGGATGGAGTAAGGGATGAGAGAGAGAGAGAGAGAGAGAGAGAGGTAGGGAGGGTTAGGGAGAGAGAAAGAGGTAGGGAGGGGTAGACAGAGAGATAGAGAGGGAGGGAGAGAGTGAATGAGACAGAGGGAGAGATTGAATGGCCTTTTCAAACTAACCTAGCTGTTAGATCATCATTCAGAGAGGAGCGATATAGACAGTGGGTTTGCTTTGTTTTATTGGAAGCAACGTCATAGTAATGTGTACTTAAAAAGCACTTATTCATTTAAACCTCATTTTGTCCTGATTAGTTTGCCTTTAGCTCATCAGTTATTTCCACTATTGCTGGCAATATGTTTGTATTTGTCACGTATTATATGAATGTTACTGGTACAATTTTACATGTCGTGGAGAAAAATAGTTTTCACAAACATGTGGAGAATGTGCAGTAGTCCCACATGAGCTTACAAACATAGTGAAGAAGATTATGAATCAGAAGGAGATTTATACAATAATGATGTCCACAGGTTGAGGTCAGCCCATACAGGGCAGGCTGGGACCCCGCCATTACAGTATATCAACAACGGACCCTGATTGGGGGCCAGGAGGCCAGGAAGTAATCACACAAGCCAATGAGAGTTGACACTTTTTGTGTTGTCGGGCAGAAACGGTATTGATTATCGGCTCTCCCTCCTACCCTTGGGGGATTGCTGATTGGATGAGCAAACAAACCCCCTGCGCTTCTTGATTTAAGGACCTCAGGGTAACGACCGACCTCTGACCTTTGGTGAATGAGTAGCGCCACAGACTATAGCGTTCAATATCAGTTAGAAAAGCAGGGGGGGGGGGGTTAACACTACTTTATAGTTCACGTGGACGCCTGTTGTTTTTAACCGTTAGATGCAATCCATTTGTGGGGAGTTTGCCTCATGTACATGACATCAGTTAATGTTTTAGATCAAATTCCGAGTTGGAAACACGTTTTCGTTTAATCAAGTCAATTAAAATTGATAAGCCGTAATTATCCTGCTGTCGTGTGATGATGATTTAATTGAATAGAACCTACAATCAGCATGTCTTTAATTTACTCCTCTCTCCTTGAGCTCGCCTTCCTAGCATCTACACTAAACAACGGAGCAAGAAGAGTTTCCTTTGTGGAGCTGGTGCTGTTGAAGCATGTTGTACCCCCCCCCCCCCCCCCCTCTGCCCCCCTTTGTTTTCTTTAGCTCTCTAACCCTGGAACCACCCAGCCAACAAATAGTAATTCCCAGAAGCTGCCTGGGCTCAGGTATTAAGTGGGCATGGGCTCAATATAGACGCATCATGTGGGACCCACTCGGGTTAACCAATAGGGCCACACACACAGGCACACCTGTGTGGGTCAACTGCAGGCACTGGGTGGGTCACTTGTGGGTTAAAAGTTACACAGGCTCAAAATGGCCAGTTTAGCTGGGACACTAAAAGGGCTTCTTACCATGGGCACAATTTACCAATTGAGCCCCATCACTAGCCTGGTTGAACCCACTCATCATACCCCATTTGGGCCTACACATGTGGGCGGTGATCGGGTGGTCCGGACCCTGCAGACAAACCCCTCTGTGAGCCATAAGAAGCCCATGTGGAAGCGGTTTTGTCGTCATAACAACATGTAGTGCCGGCTTGATGAGGGGAGGATGGAGATGGAACCCGCCTCCACGTCTCACAGCATGCCCGTAGTCACGCCAACGCCTCCTCCGTGGTACGCCAGCATGTGTTTTGCTGTTGTTTTGCTTTGTTGTTGTCGAGTCGTTATCTCTAGTCAGATCTTCCCCTGACCTCTCTGACATGCTGTTAATCCAGTGAGTGATGGGTGGTCTCTGCCTCGCCCGATGCCCGCCTGGCCCTCCTTCTGTTTGTACGTTTCTCTCAGACAAGAGACTTAGAGAAAGACGCTGCGTCTCAAATCACATGCTACTCATTTTTACTTTTAGTAGGCACTGCAGCTGCCCTTACAAAGTACGTACTGTTGCATGATGCAGGCATATGATTGGGACATACTACTTTGTCATAACATTACACCTTGAACCTCTGACCCGTGCTCATCCATCCGTCAGTCCCTAGCGTGACGTGTCGTTTCGTCCGCTTCACAGAGCATTGTGGGTCAGAAAAGCCAGCCAAGCATGCTGGCTAGCATACTGTAAAATGATACTGGATGTAGTAGGACGTGCTGTTGTTTTTGGCTTACTACATTTGACATATTCAATGTTGTGACATACTAAATCTGTTTCTGGCTTACTTTATAGTATGTTAGTATGGGCACTGAGACGCAGCCACAGTTACGGAGGGAGGGAGAAGGGGATGAATATCGATCCCCTCCTCCATTTTACAAGGGCTTCATCTGTCGGCCTCGTGTCAAGCGGTGAGGTCAAAGGTAATTTCCACTGTTTCCCTTAATGAATTGAAAGGTTGAGTCAGTAAACGTCTGGCGGTCCGTTGTGCAGCGACAGAGCCCAGGTTGGAGACAGAGCCCGCCGTTAGTAAATGCACTCTTTCTTCATCTACCTCTTTATTCTCTCTCTCGCTCCCTTCACTCGTTCTGCGTTTGTCCGTCACGTCAGATTCCTGCTCGCTGATCTATTTGTTCTGTTTCTTCGTTGACTGCTGAGCATTGGATTATTGTGACAGAGGCGGGGGGAGTTAACTTAACCAGTCACTCAAGGTTTAGATAGAGTTCTCTTTTTCAATTTGGTGTTCCTCT
>JAPMUY010003689.1:22500-25000 GCA_026901105.3 Galaxias olidus
TTGCAGCCATCTTTGTACTGGACAGAACTGCCTCAATGGAGAGAGAGAAAGCAAGAGAGTAAGATCAAGAAAGATTAATTATTAATTATTATGATTAAGAAAATTAACACTAATGTTGACCTGTGGTACAAACAAATAGAAAAGAAAAGTCTTGAAGATAAAGTAAAACCCTGATCCATTTGCGGGTTAGATCGCTGCAGGTGCAGGTCCTCACCAGGAGGGGGCGCCACAGAGCTGTAGAAGAGAACGCCTTTAGAAGGGGAACAACTGGTCCACACACAGCCTCCTGACCTAGACTGGACCTGTGATACACACACACACACACACACACACACACACACACACACACACACACACACACACACACACACACACAAACACTAAATAACAAACACTCTCACAAACACACCCACACACACACACACACACACACACACACACACACACACACACACACCACACACATTACTGTTATTATTATTATTATTATTATTATTATTACTACTCTATTATGACTTAATGTTTTAATATAGAATTACCTAATGTGATAAGGGTGGTGGGGGGGTTTAAACAACTCTGAGTTTTGAGTTATTGTAAAGTAGCATAAACTGGCTTAAGAGGAATGGCATGAAAGGTACTTCTGTATGTGTATGTGTGTGTGTGTGTGTGTGTGTGTGTGTGTGTGTGTGTGTGTGTGTGTGTGTGTGTGTGTGTGTGTGTGTGTGTGTGTGTGTGTGTGTGTGTGTGTGCTTTGGGCGGGGAGCTCTTTTGGTGTGGGTTGGAGCGTGTGTCCATCTAGAACAATGCGTTCCACGAACATAATTTAAAGGGTGTGACTCCGGCACCATGACGACGACATACATAGTGGACTATGGTGTGTTTGTGAGAGAGAGAGAGAGAGAGAGAGAGAGAGAGAGAGAGAGAGAGAGAGAGAGAGAGAGAGAGAGAGAGAGAGAGAGAGAGAGAGAGGGGGGGGGGGGGGGGAATAAAGTAAGGGGGGGGGGGGGTGTAATCCGGGTATTTATGCGTGTAGTATTTATATTATATAAAGTAAAGCCAGCATTCATGGATGTTAATAAACTGTCCTGCAATGATCTCCTCTCGCTTATCTACAAAGATCCCTATACATTCGAATCCATCCATTAACGCATAAAGAAAGAAACTCACCGCGCACAGAGATTTCACAGAGAGTGAACCGTACCGGAAAGCTCCCAAGCCACAAACTTTTCCAAACAAAATCATGATTTGGCTACGAATAACTTTTGGCGAATAACGTTTCAATAAATCAACTGTCTTTCGCCGTCCTCGATGCTTGTGTAAAACGTATGTTCTGTAAATTACAATCCATTTGGACGAAGCAAAATTATTTAACTAAACGGATGCAAAGATCCAAGTAAACCCAGAGTCGAGAAAAAGTCCGGTTAGTGTCTCGCTGGTTGTCAAGTCTACTGGGAGAAAGCTGCCCGGAAAAAAATTAACGCTTTGTACGCCTTCCTCTACATGACAACAATTTGCCAGTCAAATTAAAAGACAAATCAAAAGTGGCCAGAGTAATGCTGGGACGTTGAAGAAATACCCTACACAGAACTAAAGAACCGTTTTATTCAATATGATACCCCGTGATTTTGTTGCTTTATCTTTAATCTCAACAGCGTTTGTCTGAAGTTGTACTTCCTCGGTTTGTGATGTGTTTTCTACGTTGGCCACTAGATGGAGCTCTCGGTCCACGTAGAACGATAGAAAAGTGTTCCATTATGGAATGTTTTTGTGTGAAAATTATTTAATAAGAACTTGCTTGAGGATATGTGCCGTCATTTATTGTATTGAAACAGCGGGACAGGGGCAGGAGGGAGAGAGAGAGAGAGAGAGAGAGAGAGAGAGAGAGAGAGAGAGAGAGAGAGAGAGAGAGAGAGAGAAATAGAGAGACAGAGCAGGATTAAACTGAGACAGTAGCAGTCCTTTGTGGCTTTCCAGACTCGCTCCTCTTCTTGGAAGTTAAACAGTTCACAATCTCTCTTCATCAGATCCCTCCTCTCTCTCTCTCTCTCTCTCAATTCAATAACATTTTCAATTTCAATGCTTTATTGGCATGACTGTACAAAATGAGACAATATTGGCAAAGCAGTTTTCAAAATAATGCAAATGCAATTTTGATTACTTTACATAAATCATAATAAGAAACAGATAATTTTAAAATAATTAAATCATCTCTCTGTCATCTGTAAGGGAAAATTTGACATCCTCATGGATGCTCAAGCCTAAACTGGTATTCCAATGTGGGGGAAGGGTCAGAGTGAAGACCAGGTCACGAAAGAGACAGTATGTGCCTTTTGGAGACACTGAAAGCTAAAGATTTCTGTTTTAGACATAACATAAAATGATGTATACATGTCCTATGTACGTGTCCTTATTAATGCTGATGACATCCACTCCTCTCCACCTTAACCAATGGAATGATTGTTTATCTTAGACCGATAAACACGTTTCAACCTCGTCAACT
>JAPMUY010003689.1:30000-32500 GCA_026901105.3 Galaxias olidus
TGGGCTTAGTAGTTTCTGTATGGCAGAGATGGTGAGAGAAACCTATGTATGTCAATGACCATGCCAGAGTGACCAGATGAATAACCTGAATAAATCTCCCCGCCCTTTTGTTTCTTTCTTTCTTTCTTTCTTTCTTTCTTTCTTTCTTTCTTTCTTTCTTTCTTTCTTTCTTTCTTTCTTTCTTTCTTTCTTTTGTAGTGATTGTATTATCACATACCTTTAATTCACTAGCCTTGTGTATCCGTATTGTATTGACCTTTACACAGGATACGTTCACGCACATTTCATTGCTAACTTTCACATTTCCTAATAGCCAGCCAAGAATATAGTGCTCAGAATGTCTGACCTTTTGGACGAGTTTGCATTGTTTTGCATCTTAAAATAAGACTGGAATTGTTTTGAAATCATTTGTATATCGCACAGGCTCGCAACATAGCTCGTCATAGACGATATTATTAGTCAAAATTCTTTATGCAGAATGTTACGTCTGCTTTTGTGAGCGTAGTTCAGTTGATTTGAACACTGATTTGAATTGTTTTAACTCTGCATTATCACAGCGTATATTACATTTTTTAACGGAAGAATTGGCGATCAGGACTATATTCAGTCGCCTCTGCGATGTGTTCACGGCTGGCTTCTCTCGTTGTCCTGTATCGATGGTCTTCTGCAGGTAGAGCGCTAGAAGGTATCGACGTGCCAGTGTGGAGGCAGGGCGCGTGGCAGGTCCCTGGCCAGGTCATTCCAAAACACGCGCACTCTGTTCTGTGGTTGGGCGGAGGATGCGCGTGCAACAGAGGGTATAAAGCTAAGGATTCAAACGGACCAGACAACTCATCTGAACGGAACACTATCACGGACAAACACCTAGAGATCTCTCGTGCTGCACGAGACTGTAGCCTACCGGAGACGGCATTAAGGAAGAGCTAACATTTGATTACGCAATCCTTTTAATGAGGTTTCAAAGCTACTGGAGCTGCAGATAAAACTGGATATTAAAACAAGAGCGGACTGCATTGTAGAACTTTAGAAACTCGTTCCAGAAGCACTTTTTTTTATTTTTTATTAAAGCATGCGCGTGTGGTGTCGTATCCCCGGGTTGCTGCTGGCAGCACTATGCGTAACGGTGTGGCCCGGAGACGCACGTGTCAAACTAAACTCCATCAGAACCATCATCCTTCGGGATCACGTGCTGCCCGTTAACATAAGTACCGAATTCCATTCCGGCATAGACCCAGCGCTGGTAAGAAGATGCGTTTCTTTTAGGATCTCTCCCTTTTTGACTTTTTGAATTATAGATGTGTTATAGGCTCATCGCCATTTGTACATGATATTGTCTGCGAGTTTGCACCTGCACGGTCCTGTATTTCTTTTGAACTAAATGCCCTCTTTAATGGTATTTTTCTCATTGAATGTTTTTTATTGATAGTATAAAAGTATAATGCATTTTCTGTTCCTAGATTGACTTGGCTTCTCCATATTCAAAGTGATTCAGATGAGCCTGGCTCACGCCGCCCTCTCTCTCTCCTCTTCTCCTCAAACAGGTATTCCAGTGTTTCAGCGATCTAGAATGCAGCGAGGGCAGTTTCTGTCACGCTCCCTCCAAAAGCCCCTCGCACTCCCGTTGCCGTAACTGCCGCAGGAGGAAAAAGCGTTGCCATAGAGACGGCATGTGCTGCCCCGGCAACCGCTGTAGCAACCGTAAAACAAGAAAACTCTTGCTTACTTTACCATCATAATATTATCAAAAGTTTCGTTAAGTATCGTTAAATTGTGTTGAATGCAACATTGCGTCTTGTTATATTTAAAAATAGTGTACTTACACCATTACAAAATATGTAAACATCCTAACTGCCATTACTCTTTTTTTTTATCTTGACTCCAATCTCTCCTTCTCCTCTCTTGTCCTCTTACCCTATCTGTACAAATTCTGTCCCTCCTCCTTTTTTCTCTGCTCCCTGTTTCTTGTCTTTCTTCACCTCTTTCTTCACCTCTCTCCAGAGATCTGCGTCTCCCTCTTAGAAGGCTCCCTCTCTCAGCGGATCCCGGCCTTGGACAGACAGATCCCCTTCTCCCGGAGGAAGGGAGGGAGGGAGAGTGGGGTAGCCGTCACACAGCCACCGTCCATCAAAGGTAAACGCATCCCCCCTCTCCCCCCCCCTCCCTTCCTCCCTCCTTCCCCGTCTCTTTTCCTTCCCTCCCTCTCTTCTGCCATCTCCTTCCTTCTCCCCTCCCTCCCTCCTTCCTTCCCTCTTCCCCCCACACACTCTCCTCCCTCCCCCTCTCTCTCTTTCCCTCCCTCCCCTCTCTCCCTCCCCTCCCCTCCCTTCAGATGTTAATGTTGATCAAATAGTAATAGTAAATAAAATGTGTGTGTGTCTGTGTGTGTGTGTGTGTTTGTGTGTGTGTGTGCGTGCGTGCTTGTGTGTGTGTGTTTTATAGGTCAGGTAGGTGACCCCTGCCTGCGTTCTGCCGACTGCTCCGAGGGGCTCTGCTGCGCCCG
>JAPMUY010003689.1:50000-55000 GCA_026901105.3 Galaxias olidus
TTCATAAACAGCGTTTTTCAAATGTAAAAAAAATGTTTTGGACAATAACACTGTCACTATTAGACAAACAGACAATTCCATGATCTATTTTTATTCATAAATATTTGCTAAATTACAAAAAAAATGAATATTAAGACGGTTTAATTACTTGATTAAAAACAAAAAACTAACAAACGGTTTTGACCGGCCTGCCCTGGCTAGTGTAGTGGCACTGCCTGACGTACAAGTAAGCTAACTTAACTTCCAGGCTAACCAGATGTTTTAATGCCAATTTCTTAATGATTTAAGCTGTGTCATGTTAACTACAATAATAACAATTGCAATAAAACTACTATTAGCATACTTAACACTACTACTAACAAAAATAATGCTAGCACGCTAAAAACAAACGTGGTTAGTGGTGGTAACTATAGAGATTTATGGTAACTATGGTGACTGTTCCGTTAGCGCTTTTTCTGTGGAAACGGGACAAGAACTGTCGTGGCAGCTGGAGCTATGGTTCTTGGTTTAAGCCCCGGGGCTGAAGTTTCCTGGGCCAAAGTTCTCCCAGGACCTTTAAAAGAGTCTAGAGACTTCTGAAAACATTTTTCAACGAAAGGAGTGGTCTTTCGAACAACGTTAGTATAGAGGAGGGCCTTCGAGCGGAAATGGCCCACACAAATTTGGTTTGCGCTCCGAAGTGTTGCTTCTTCTTACTTGTTAAGTTTGGGTCGAAACTGACTGCTGCTAATGAGATGCAAAGACAGACAGAGGAAGGAAAGTTTAGAGAGAAGAGATTACCCCGCAACAGGTAAGGAGTAGCAACAAGTTACATTTAGTAAGGTGAATTAGTTAGCCAAACCTGAATCATTTATTCCGTTTGGTCGCTTATTTTCCCAATTTGTTGTGAAAGCCACGTACCAGTATCTTACCTTTGCTTTTAGTCAGGTGTGGGAAGTTTGAGCGGCATTTCCTGATTCTATCTTCGTAGCGATCAAGTATCTGTATAAACATCTACCTCACGTTTTCAACAATCTCTCTTTACTTGAGTTTGTTTATGCTTTTGTTTATGTTTCATAAAGTGGTCAAGATTTGGTTGAAATGATTGGGTATACTGTTTTAAATGTTAGTGCTTTACACAGTGATTTATAGTTACACCATACAGATCGCTTCTTAGTTCTCTTCCGTTCTGTCCTATTAGATCTGTCTCGTGCTGGTGAATCTTTCCACTAAATTGAGTTCATGCGATCGTAATTAAGGTAATTGAGATGTTTAGGAAGCCTTGACAACAACATATTGACTCATATCAAAATGGTTATGGAGAGAAGTGCAGGCAGAGGACAGACAGTTTTTCACTGGTGCGCTTGAAGGATGATCTTGGAAAAAAAAAACAAAAAAAACTTTTAAGATTTGAAGAGGAGCTTAGATTGGTAGCATTCAGCATTTTATGTACAATATATAAAAGTCTGTGTTGTCCAGAAATATTTGTACCCGGTATAGTACATACATTCTATTATTTTCTACATTTCCACCTCCCTCTTGACTACCCTCTCACAAACGAGCCATTATAATCCCACATTGTGGATGTCAGTCTGTTCACCCTATGTGTGTGTTTCTGCTTATTTGCCATTGTGGACTCATCACTCATCAGGACTTAATAAAGCCAGCGCAGGTCTTTTTCAAACGCAAACATTCGAAACCCAGCGCAACATGTTTTGTCCCAGGTGTCACTTCTTACTGTTGGCTGATTGTCACGAGCTATTTAGCAGAGTCAAAAGCGTCTTAGAGGAATGTGTGTGTGTGTGTGTGTGTGTGTGTGTGTGTGTGTGTGTGTGTGTGTGTGTGTATTGATCCTATGTCGAGCCTCGGCCTGCCTTCTGCTCCTTCAGAGACCGAGGAGGAGGAGGAGGAGGAGTGTGTGTGTGTGTGTGTGTGTGTGTGTGTGTGTGTGTGTGTGTGTGTGTTGATGACATGTTGGAACCAAGCCTTATGTCAGTAGACTTTAGCCTTTCTCCACAAACATCCTTGTTGATGTTAGTAGAGGGAGGCCCTATTGGTCAAAGCTGTCAAATACCTATGCGAACTGCAGGGCCACTGGCATTTCACATGAGCTTGTAGCTTGTGTGTGTGTGTGTGTGTGCGTGTGTGTGTGCGTGTGTGTGTGCGTGTGCGTGTGCGCGTGTGTGTGTGTGTGTGTGTCGCTACAACCCTGTAATTTCTCAACGTTGACTCTGCAAGAGTATCAGTTGCTTTCACAACCCCCTCCCACCCCTCCCATATCACTCTTATCAAAGCCAGTGAGATGTCTGGTCTGCAAAGGGAAATCAAGGCTTTGCTCTTTCATTTCTCTGTATATCACTGTCCCTCTGTCTCTGTCTCTCTCTCTCTGTCTCTCTCTCTCTCTTTCTCTCGTTCTCTCTTTTTATCTCTTTCTCTTGTTCTCTCTCTGTCTCTCTCTGTCTCTCTGTCTCTCTCTCTCTCTCTCTCTCTCTGTCTCTTCTTGTGTCTCTATATATATATATATGTGTGTGTGTGTGTGTGTGTGTGTGTGTGTGTGTGTGTGTGTGTGTGTGTGTGTGTGTGTGTGTGTTTTAGTTAAGTAACCTGTGCGCTGTAAATGACTAAATGGGTGTGCTCTGCTCTGGGTGTGTCTTCCTCTCTTGACTTAAATACACCTGAACATTCCCTTCTATTGCCCAATCCTTCTGTATATTTGTGTGTGTGTGTGTGTGTGTGTGTGTGTGTGTGTGTGTGTGTGTGTGTGTGTGTGTGTGTGTGTGTGTGTGTGTGTGTGTGTGTGTGTGTGTGTGTGTGTGTCTGTGCGCACGCATGTGTGTGTGTGTTTTTTTGTTTGTTTGTTTGTGTATTGTTTTTGATATTGTTTGTTGTTGTGTTCCAGCCCGTCAGTGAAGACCTGTTGACTCCAGACAGCGGGCTTGTTGATTGGCTCTTGACCCGACCTGAACCCACCCAATTGGTCACAAATGACCACTGTGATCTACTGGATCCCAAAACATCAGCATAGGAGCCTCCTCATTGGCAAAGAGGGAACTAGAGATCTTCTGTAGGACAACAAGCTGTTGGACTAGCTTCATTGGTCAGGCTTTTGATTGGACTAACTGCTCTTTCGGTGTTCTTGATTGGACACTTGATTTGGAATTTTGAAGGGCGGTTGCCATGGCCGCCTCGGAACTGATAAACGACGACGACACGGCCCACCTGGAGATCTCCGAGGTGATGGACACCCCTCCCCCTCCGCCCCGCGTCGCCAACGGCAACCCCTCCCGCCCCGCCGCCTCGGACCACGACCCCGACGACAAGGGCAGCGGTAGCCGCGGCGACCAGAAGAACAGGAGTGGCGGCGGGGTCGGCGGCGGCAAACACAGCCTGATCCGCTCCCTCCACCAAGGGCTGCGACGCCAGCGCGACTACGTCAAGATCACAGTGCCGGAGGGGCGGGTCAACCCGTTGCCTAGCGAATGGTGGAGGACGGGCGTGGCGTTTATCTACGCCCTCTTCAACCTCTTCATGACCACCGTCATCATCACCTTCATCCACGAGAGGGTGCCGGACAAGTCCGTCAGCCCGCCCCTGCCGGACAAGTTTTTTGATTACCTGGACCGCGTGCCCTGGGCCTTCACCGTCACCGAGGTCAACGGGCTGCTGCTCTGCGCTTTCTGGTTCCTCCAATGGCTGTTCCTCAAACACAAGTAAGATGTACCGAGACACTAGCACAGAAAAAGAGATTTACTGATTAACAACCACAGAAACATTATAGATCTAGCGATAAACTAGCACAGAAACCGTAAGATCTACTGATAAACTAGCTCAGAAACATAAGATCTACTGATAAACTAGCTCAGAAACATAAGCTCTACTGATAAACTAGCTCAGAAACAGCTAAATCTACTGTAGTGACGATGAACACAAGAATGACTAGTGATTTTAAACACCAGTAAGGTCTACTCTAGTGATTTTAACAAAAAGTAAGATGTACTGTAATAATGTAAATACTATTACAACTGCTGTAGCTACTATGCTAAGATACCTGCAGCTAGCTAAACTAACATACTAGCAGCTGGCTAAGGTAAGATACCTGCAGTACGCTGAGCTAACATACCATCAGCTGGCTAAGGTAAGATACCCGCAGATAGCGAAGCTAACATACTAGCAGATAGCTAACTGCAGCTGCAGTTTGTCTACAAACAGGAAGTCAAATTGCATGCGAACTCATTGCTCTTTGGAATGCTGCTTGAGAGGAGAAGTTGGTGTCACTTTGAAAACTGTAGTCTCAGTCTCTGAATTTATTGTTGTTTCATTGTATCTTTTTACCTGCTCTCTCTTTTCTTTGTCTTTTTCTCTCTCTCTCTCTCTCTCTCACTCTCTCTCTATCTCTGTCTCTCTCTCTCTCTATCTCTGTGTGTGTATCTCTCTATCTCTGTCTCTGTCTCTCTCTCTCTCTCTCTCTCTCTCTCTCTCTCTCTCTCTCTCTCTCTCTCTCTATGTCTCTCTCGCTCTATCTCTATGTCTCTCTCTCTCTCTCTCTATCTTTCTCTCTCTCTCTCTATCTCTATGTCTCTCTCTCTCTCTCTATGTCTCTCTCTCTCAGGTCCATCATAGCGCGTCGTTGTTTCTTCCTCATTGGTACTCTGTATATGTACCGCTGTGTCACCATGTACGTCACCACGCTGCCTGTGCCCGGCAAACACATGGTGTGCGCGCCCAAGGTAACACACACACATACACACGCACACACACACAGGCAAACACATGGTGTGCGCTCCCAAGGTAACACACACACACACACACACACACACACACACACACACACACACACAGGCAAACACATGGTGTGCGCTCCCAAGGTAACACACACACACACACACACACACACAGGCAAACACATGGTGTGCGCTCCCAAGGTAACACACACACACACACACACACACACACACAGGCAAACACATGGTGTGCGCTCCCAAGGTAACACACACACACACACACACACACACACACACACA
>JAPMUY010003689.1:57500-67500 GCA_026901105.3 Galaxias olidus
TATATTTCTTAAAACTCATCCTTCTCTCCCACTCTGCTTTTTTCTCTCAATCTCTGCCTGGCTCCCTATCCATCTCTCTCTCTCTCTCTCTCTCTCTCTCTCTCTCTCTCTCTCTCTCTCTCTCTCTCTCTCCATCTCTCCATCTCTCTCTCCCCATCTCTCCGTCTCTTCAGGCACTGCGTGACGACCCAAACAACTACCTCTCTAGGACCTGGTGGAAGTGCGTGTTCCACTTCCTGGAGCGTAACGTGCAGAGTGTGGTGCCTGTGGTGTTCTCCTGGCCCGTGTCTCTGCCCTCCTCCTGCACACGCACGCCCTGCGAACGCTACTCCATGGTGCAGAGGGAGAGGGGGCAGTGAGGAGGAGGAGGAGGAGGAGGAGGCACGCCCTGCGAACGCTACTCCATGGTGCAGAGGGAGAGGGGGCAGTGAGGAGGAGGAGGAGGAGGAGGAGGCACGCCCTGCGAACGCTACTCCATGGTGCAGAGGGAGAGGGGGCAGTGAGGAGGAGGAGAAGGAGGAGGAGGAGGAGGAGGAGGCACGGCGACACGTTTACCTTTCATCTCCTTCTGTCCCGAGGAAGAGGAGAGCAGATCTCTCCGTTCTCTAATGGACCTATAGGAAACCTCCGCCACGGTGTTAACCAATGAGGGAGTGCCTTACTGACGTTGCTCCAGTGTTGACCAATGAAACGTCTGCCATTGACCCTTCCCTGCCACTTCTGTTTCCTCCTATCAGAAGCTGCCACGCCTCCGTCGCCTCCACAGTGTTGACCAATCACTGCCATCGCAATAGTATTGACCAATGACCTGCTGATTTCGTCCCTCTGCTGTGGACAGCTTGTGTTGAACTGATGGCTTGTGTTATCGCTATGGTAACTGGCCCAGCCCCCGGCAGTTGGACTTTGAAGGGGCTCGAGGGTTCAGAGGTCAGGGAGAACCTGAACCAATCATATCAGACTACAGTGTCCACTTGTGAAAAGAAAATGAACGTTTTTTTTTTCTCATAGAACCGTGTAGTTCTAGAACCCTGGAGGAACATTCCATAGAACCATACATCTCTGTGACTCCGCCCCTCTGATCTTATAGGAAGTGGAGCAGTGATTGGTTCTAACTGGAAATGTGACTCCGCCCCTCTGAGTTTATAGGAAGTGGAGCAGTGATTTGTTCTAACTGGAAATGTGACTCCGCCCCTCTGAGCTTATAGGAAGTGGAGCAAAGCGACAGTTTGTGGCTACAAACTACGGTAGTTTCTGGCTACAAACTACGGTAGTTTCTGGCTACAAACTACGGGTGGTTTCAAAATAGCTAACCTCATGGCCGAGCTCTGAGCAGAGCGTTTCCTTGGTAATGTGTCGGATCACTGTCAAAGCCCGCCATTGATACCATTAGTTATATTGCTAGTGGAGCGTGTTACAGGATGTACAGTGATTGACAGGGTTACTGTTGATGACCTCCAAATGTTTCATGCTGTTGTTCGTTCATTCTTCTTATTCTCCCGTTTGGCACCGGAATATGTTTTGGTTCTCTTTCTGTGTTGATGATGTTGTTGCTGTTTGTTGTTCTATTCTTACTTTAATTTAAGTGTTGGACTTGTGACAAAAGGTTATTATTAATCTGTTTTGATAATAAAAACACTTTCTTTTTTACTTGAAGCACCTGTCTTAAGAGTTGAAAACAAATTAGGTAGTATTGACTGCTAAACAGTCCCTTTTTGAGCAAGAAAATAAAACACAAAGTCATGTTGGGGCATCACACACGCTGCTTCAGTCAAAACATCTTATTTATGCATGGCAATGTGTGCGTGCGTGCGTCGTAGATTAGTCTAGAAGCAGGGTCCTCTTGTCTCAATTCAACTGCTTTCCTGAAGAGGAGGAGAACAAGAAACACAGGCTTTAATCTAGCACACTTAAACACTCAGAACACACACACCGGCAAACACAATTAAACACTCAGGTCAAATTAACACTCATACTGTAGTTTCCTTTATGTTACTCCTCTTGTTCTTTTTCTTCTTTCCCTGAAATACCAGAAATAAATACATGTTTTACACAAATACATGTTTTACACAAATACATGTTTTATACAAATACATGTTTTACACAAATATACAAATACATGTTTTACACAAATACATGTTATACAAATACATGTTTTACACAAATACATGTTTTACACAAAAACATGTTTTATACAAATGCATGTTTTACACAAATGTATGTTTTATACAGAGGGATCTTCCTTTCATTTAAGAAGTAGTTTTCCTTACCTAGTTATCTTTGTGTAATTATCTTACGTAGGTCTCTAGTTAACTTTGTGTAATTATTGTAGTTGTCTAGTTTTCTTTGTGTGCTTATCTTACGTAGTTATGTAGTTTTCTTTGTGTAATTATCTTACGTAGTTATCTAGTTCTCTTTGTGTAATTATCGTAGTTATCTAGTTCTCTTTGTGTAATTATCTTACGTAGTTATCTAGTTCTCTTTGTGTAATTATCGTAGTTATCTAGTTTTCTTTGTGTAATTGTCTTACGTAGTTATCTAGTTCTCTTTGTGTAATTATCGTAGTTATCTAGTTTTCTTTGTGTAATTGTCTTACGTAGTTGTCTTTGGCCGACCAGCCTGGATACAGGGTCATATGCAGCAGTCTCTCCTGGTGCGCCAGCTCATAGTATTTAGACTGCTGGTCAGGGCTGAGACTGTGCCACTGCAAAGAGATAGAGAGAGAGAGAGAGAGAGAGAGATGGTCAGAGACAGTGGGAGAGAGAGCGCGAGAGAGAGAGAGGCAGACAGACAGACAGACAGACAGACAGACAGACATGGAGAGGGAGAGGGAGAGGAGAGGAGAGGGGCTGCTGTTGATGAAGATATGTGTGAGATAGTGGTGATGTCATACACCAGTCAGCAAAGAGACTGAATTTAAGTTTGTAAGTTTAAAGGTGAATGAGGAGAGCTTGGGACAAAATATCAGAGTACACACACAGTTAGAGCCACACACTGGACCCTACACACACCTACCACACACACACACACACACACACACAGGACCCTACACAAACCTAACACACACACACACATACACACTGGACCCTACACAAACCTACCACACGCACACACACACACACACACACACACACACACTGGACCCTACACAAACCTACCACACATACACACACACACACAGGACCCTACACAAACCTAACACACACACACACACACACACACACACACACACACACTGGACCCTACACAAACCTACCACACACACACACACACACACACACACAAACACACACACTGGACCCTACACAAACCTACCACACACACACACACACACACACACACACACACACACACACAAAGGGCCCTATACAAACCTACCACACACACACACACACACGCACACACACACACACACACGCACACACACTGTGGCCTATACACACACATGCACACACACTGTGGCCTATACAAACCTACCACACACACACACACACTGTGGCCTATAGAAACCTACCCTGTGGCCCAGAGTCCTGTTGATGGCAGCGCTCTCCCTGAGTAAGCCTTCCTGCAGCACCTCAGTCCTCTTCTCCTTCATAAAGAGCATGAAGGCGTTCAGGGGCTTCTTAACATGCAGCCTGCTGGTAGGACAGGGCTCTGCCTGGGGCTGGGGATCGAGACAGGGACGGCTTCTCTGGGCCTGGGGCTGGGGCTGGGGCTGGGGCTGGGGCTGGGGCTGGGGAGGGGCCAGCTCTTCCTGGAGATGGTTCTGGGGATAGGTCTTGTTTTCCTCGGAGCGGGCCTGAAGCTGGAGCTGCTGGGAAGGTTGGTCTTGTCTTTTTTTAGGGAAAAGAGGGATGTCAACAATGGATGAGAAAGATAAGTGCAGGCTGTTTGTTTTGGTTATAATTTGTTTATTTATTTGTGTTTAGTGATCAACATTCGTTTACAAATTTGAACAGAGGCGGATACACGGAAACTGATTTTTCTGATGATTTGATTTATTTATTTATCACTGAAAATGTTCAATATTAAAATGAAAAAATAAAGACATGCATAGGGAGATCAAAATGGAAACAGACTTTATTAATGTGTGTGTGTGTATGTATTATATATATATATTCACACACACACACACACACACACACACACACACACACACACACACACACACACACACACACACACACACATGCAAAAGACATGCAAAAGAATGGGTAGCTGGATTTGTTTAGCACTCTAATAGGTCACTGTGAGGTTTCCCACTTTTATATTTTACATATTATTAATGTCATTATACGTATATATATATAGAATTCAATTTTGACAAAGTGAGAGAGGCCAGGTTAGGCTTAGGGTCAGGGTTAGGGTTAGGGTTAGGATAGGGTTAGGGTTAGGGTTTTGACAAAGTGAGAGCGGGCAGGTGTGACAAATTGAAAAATCAAAACAGCGTCGCCTCTCTCGTTGATCTCTGCGGCTCACCTGTGGGCGCTGTTGCCGCGGAAACAGGGTTGTGACCCGGAGTGGGCGTGGCCCTGGAAGTGAGCAGAGTGAGAGGCGGACTGGAAGAGTGTGTGGTTATAGATGAGGAGGGGGGTGAGAGGGTGAACAGAATTCTGACGAGAGAAGAAAAGAAGAAAACACGCAAATGTGATTAAAAACAAACATGTCACAATGTGAAGAGAGACAGCCGCCAGGGGTCCCTGCCCTGTGCCTCCCTCCATTCCTCCATCCCTCCTTACCTGCCCTGTGCCCTCCTCTATCCCTCCATCCCTCCCTCTGTCCCTGCCCTGTGCCTTCCTCTATCCCTCCATCCTTCCATTCCTGCCCTGTGCCCTCCTCTATCCCTCCTTTCATCCCTCCCTCCCTCCATGCCTCCCTCCTTTCATCCCTCCCTCCCTCATTTCATCCCTCCTTTCATCCCTCCCTCCCTCCATCCCTCCCTCCCCCTCCCTCCTTTCATCCCTCCCTCCCTCCCTCCCTCCTTTTATCCATCCCTCCCTCCATCCCTCCCTCCCTCACTCCTTTCATCCCTCCCTCCTTCCCTTCAATCCTTTCCCCTCCATCAACACATCCCTCCCTCCATTGTTTATTTCCTCCACCCATCCCCCCCTCTCCTCCTCCCTCCATCTCTCTCTCCCTCTATCTCTCTCTCCCTCTCCTCCTCCCTCCATCTCTCTCTCCCTCTCCTCCTCCCTCCATCTCTCTCTCTCTCCCTCTCTCTCTCTCCATCTCTCTCTCTCACTCTCTCCATCAGTTTCAGTTCACCATCTCTCTCTCCATCTCTCTCTCCCTCTCTCTCTCTCTCCCTCTCCTCCTCCCTCCATCTCTCTCTCCCTCTATCTCTCCCTGGGGCTTGATTCACACTGATTGTTTTGGAAGGGCAACAGACTACCCCCCTCCTCCCTCCATCCCTCCTCTCTCTCCATCCATCCCTCCTTCTCTCCCTCCCTCCTCCTCTCTCTCTCTCCCTTCATTCACACTGACTGTGTTGGAAAGGCAACAGACTGCCCAAGAGCTATGGACACACACACACACACACACACACACACACACACACACACACACACACACACAAACACACTCACACACACTCACACAAACATACACAGACTGCCCAAGAGCTACGGCAACAAACACACACACACACACACACACACACACACACACACACACACACACACACACACTCACACACACACACAAACACTCACACAAACATACACAGACTGCCCAAGAGCTATGGTCACACCCACCCACACACACACACACACACACACACACACACACACACACACACACATACTCACACAAACATGCACAGACTGCCCAAGAGCTACAGTTAGAGGGTAATATGTTGGCTGTCACACACACACACACACACACACACACACACACACACACACACACACACACACTCACACTCACACACACACACACAAACACACACACAGAAACACACACAGCCCATATTGTTGGTGTCAGCTACTATCTTGATAACGTCAGCCTACAGTTCCAGCTAGCTTGAGGGGGTCAATACACACTTTTCACTGTCACATTTCACACAGAGTCCCATTTTCTTGGCCTTACAGAGACATCTGTGTGTGTGCGTGCGTGTGTGTGTGTGTGTGTGTGTGTGTGTGTGTGTGTGTGTGTGTGTGTGTGTGTGTGTGTGTGTGTGTGTGTGTGTGTGTGTGTGTGTTATATGCTAATATAACAAACTAATCAGCCCACTGATGACTGGCTTATAGGGTTTTTAAATGAATAAGACATTCAACTATGTATTGTACTTATTGCATTGTACACAGCTTTGTGCAGATATCTTTCATACTTGAAAAATCTGTTAACAGGCCTACTTACTGCTTCCAACGGAGTACCAGTAGAGCTGTGTCTCCCCCTAGTGGTTAGGCACGGGTACTGCTGTTGAGGGGAACTCCAGTAGGCCGCTGTTTTGTCGCCTGAAAAAAATATATAATACTAGGCTACAGGCAGTCACACTTTGTCAAACATTTTGTCATGAATATTAACTCCCTCTCGTCGTTTATATAAAGGCTCCCCAGTTTCTCTCCCTCCTCTGTCGTGTAAAAACGTATAATGTTTCAAACGTTAGGGCCGACTGTTTGTTAAATATTAAATTTTGTTTGAACACGTCTTACCGTTGGCCAGTTGAACGCTTTCACACTTTGCGGTCTTTGTCATTCGTCCGTAAAACTGTTGGAAAAATAAACTATTTAAAATTATCCTTACGAAATAGCAACATCGACTGCGTGAATGAATAGCAAATAAATTGATGGCCATTAGGCCTACAGGGCATAATGTTGACTAACATTAAGACAACAAAATTGTACTACTAATAATATTAATATTATTATTAATAATAATAATAATAATAATTATTATTATTATTAATTATTATAATTATTATTATTATTATCATAACAATAATAATAATACTTATTATTATTATAAAAAAGTCCCATAGTATACTATAGATTCAAATAATTAAAGGCTAGCGCGTACGTCATTATTGAAGAGAGTCTGTGTCTCGCTGATGAGTGAAGGTTTATTGAAAGACACGTCCTGTTTCTCTACGGTTCCTCTCCCGCTTAAACATCCTCCTCGTGTACCGGCGCTCGGCGGTGGATGCGTCTCTTCAGCAAACGGGATGACTTCTTCAGGAGCCCAGAGCTCAGGAGCAATCATACCTCCACTTTGAACTTCGACCCCGGCAACGGCGCTAACCCCAAACTGGGGCATCGTCTTGGGCAGGTACTGATCAGTTAACTTCCGCTAAAACTTTCCTCCCGCTCTGTCTCAAAATCTAAATAAAGCCTGAATTGTAAAACTTAATATATCATACTAATGAACTGGACATAAATATTTTAACTTGACAAAAATTCATAAATTTAACGTTTGAAACAATTCACAAAATAATTGAATAAGTTAAAAATAATTATAAAATAATTCTAGCTAAGAAAGCAGGATGAAGCACTGCACCCATCCTTTGGGTCTTTGAAGTGTCACAGAGTGGTGTTACGTGCTGGGGGATCAGAGATGTAGACTCAGACCGGGTCGCACTGTCCGGTCACCCTCCTCCCTCTTTCTCCCCCCTTCCTCACCCATCCTCCTCCTCACCCAGGGCCTACTTTAGGGGAGAGGGCAGGGGTGATGGGGGAGGGCGGGGGGGTAGAGTGTGTGTGTGTGTGTGTGTGTGAGTGTGTGGGGAGGGGGTAAAGAGACAATGACTTTGGGGGGGGGGGGGGGTTGTAAGGGGGAGGAGAAGTGGGAGGGGTTCCTGAGGGTGTGAGGATGACAGGTCAAAGGTCAGAGTCATAAAGAAGTCCTGCCATATTTTATACCCATCTTTTTACGGATTCTTTCAGGAATTGAAAAGATGGGAGGGGAGGGAGATGGAGAGAGAGATACGAGGGAGAGGGGGATGGAGGGAGGGATGGAGAGGGAGATGAAGAGGGGGATGGAGAGGGGGATGGAGGGAGGGGATGGGAGGGGAGAGAGAAGGAGAGGGGATGGAGGGGGATGGGGGAGGGGAGGAGAGGAGGATGGAGAGAGGGGATTGGAGAGATGGGAGGGGAGGGAGGGAGAAGGAGAGGGATGTGATGGAGATTGAGAGGACAGAGGGATGGAGAGAGGGGATGGGAGGGGAGAGAGAAGGAGAGGGGGGATAGAGAGAGGGGATGGGGGGAGGGAGATGAAGGGAGGGGATGGGGGGAGGGAGGAGAGGAGGATGAAGGGATGTGATGGAGATTGAGAGGACAGAGGGATGGAGAGAGGGGATGGGAGGGGAAGGAGATGGAGAGGGGGATGTGACGGAGATCGGGGGGACAGAGGGATGGAGGGACCGGAGGGGTGGAGCGAGGGATGGGAGGGTAATCAAATAGTTCTTACTCACTAAGAAAAGAACACGTTTGTGTCTACCTGTAGTACACGCTAAGAAAATAACAGTTCTGTGTTTACCTGTAGCACACGCTCAGAAAATAACAGGTTTGTGTTCACCTGTAGCACACGCTAAGAAAAGAACAGGTTTATGTTTATCTGTAGCACACGCTAAGAAAATAACAGGTTTATGTCTACCTGTAGCACACGCTAAGAAAATAACAGGTTTGTGTTTACCTGTAGCACACGCTAAGAAAATAACAGGTTTGTGTCTACCTGTAGCACACGCTAAGAAAATAACAGGTTTGTGTTTACCTGTAGCACACGCTAAGAAAAGAACACGTTTGTGTTTACCTGTAGCACACGCTAAGAAAATAACAGGTTTGTGTCTACCTGTAGCACACGCTAAAAAAATAACAGGTTTATGTTTACCTGTAGCACACGCTAAGAAAATAACAGGTTTATGTCTACCTGTAGCACACGCTAAGAAAAGAACACGTTTGTGTTTACCTGTAGCACACGCTAAGAAAATAACAGGTTTGTGTCTACCTGTAGCACACGCTAAGAAAATAACAGGTTTGTGTCTACCTGTATCACACGCTAAGAAAAGAACACGTTTGTGTTTACCTGTAGCACACGCTAATAAAATAACAGGTTTATGTTTACCTGTAGCACACGCTAAGAAAATAACAGGTTTATGTTTACCTGTAGCACTCACTAAGTAGCAGACGACACCGTCCTTTTGACCGGCATTTTTACATCACATTTCTAAACCACCAGAGGGCGCAAGTCACCGTTTTCTTTAAATTGTGAGAACTGGAGAACTAGAAATATTCCTCTCCTTTACTAGTACACACAATCACAGATTTAAACAATACTACTACGGTGTTGATATCACGCGTGTCCAAAGCCCTATGGATGTTTTAAAAAAAAACTATCTGTGTGTGTTTGTGTATTTGTGTAATTATGTGTTAATGTATTAGCTTAGTCTGTGTGTTTAAGTATTTGTGTGTTTGTGTGTGTGTTAGTGTATTTGCGTGTGTCTGAATGTGTATATGTTTGTGTGTGTTAGTGTGTAAATATGTGTGTGTATGTGTGTGTGTGTGTGTATGTGTGAGTATGTGTGTGTGTGTGTGTGTGTGTGTGTGTGTGTGTGTGTGTGTGTATGTGTGTGCGTGTATTTGCGTGTGTGTGCATGTGTGTGTGTGCCTTTTTAAGCCAATAAACTTAGGAATCCATGTTCCGGTCAAAACAAACCGTCAATCATCTTAACAATCACTCCTTCTAACTCCTCCCTCTCTACCTCCGTCTTGTCTGTTCCCTCCCTCTCCTCCCTCCCTCCTTCTCTCTCCCTCCCTCTCCTTTTTCCCCCCTCTCCTCCCGCTCCTCTCTTCCTCTCTTCTTTCCTCCCTCACTCCCTCTCCTCTTTTCCTTCCTCTCTCTCCCTCCCTCCCTCCCTCCCTCCCTCCCTCCCTCCATACCTCTCTCCCTCCCTCTCTCTGCCTGTTGAAGTGAGTCTGTATGTCAGGTCAGGTGTGTTTCTGTGTGTGTGTGTGTGTGTGTGTGTGTGTCAGTCGTGTCTGCGTGCGTGTTTCTCTGAGTGTTAGGTGTC